>APFE030708753.1:25541-160874 GCA_000404065.3 Pinus taeda
AATGAAAGATTTGTTTTTTTACATCTAATAAGGACCTTTTCCAAATTTTCTAATGCCTCTTCAAATGAATCACCATAAACTGTAAAATCATCCATATATACCTCTACACAATCATGGATAGATCAGAAAAGATACCTAGTACTGCCCTTTGAAATGTTACGGGATTACATAATCCAAAAGGAAGCACTCGATAAGCAAAAGTTCCCCATGGACAGGTAAATGTGGTCTTATCTTGATCCTCGGGTGCTACCTGAATTTGATTATAACCACTAAAACCATCCAAAAATGAAAAGTAAATTTTTCTTGCTAATGTATCTAATACTTGATCGATAAAGGGCAAAGGAAAGTGATCCTTCAAAGTTGCTTTATTCAATTCCCTGTAATCAATGCACACCTTCCATTTACCATTCTTTTTGGGTACTATAACCAAGGGAGAAACCTATCGACTATCTGAAATTGGGAAAATGAAGTTTACATTGAGTAGTTTTTGGAGCTCTTCTTTCACAATCTCCCTAAGATTTGGATTCATCCTTCTCTAAGGTTGTCTAATTGGTCTACTGTTTTCCTCGATATGGATATGATGGATGCAAGTCTTAGGGTCAATACCTTTCATATCAGTATACTCCCATGCAAATGCAACATAATGTTTTTGCAAGATTCTGGTTAGCTCTTCCCATTATAACTTTTCCAAATTTTTGTTGATATTCAATATTTTACCAGGAAAAATTTCAACTGTAGAACTACCAAAATCTTCCATAGAGTAAAGAGACATTTGCCTTGATGACAAATATTCAATATCAGAATCTAACTGAAATTGTGTGTGGTCATATTCTGAAGATGTTTCAAAATTTTTTAATGTGTTCAAAATTTGACTATCTTCACTAACTTCAGAGATAGTAAAGACAGGTTGTATAATATCTTCATCATTGACCCATTCATTGTCTCCTACTTTGTAATTGCTTTTGCCAGAGGATACAAATTGAATTTATTTATTGAACTACCATTAGAAATGTACATATCCCCAGATGTACAACTAATGAAAGCATCAGTTGTGGCTAGCCAAGGTCTTCCTAAGATGAGTGGGTGTCCTCCTAGAGTACTCTTGGGAGTCAAAATCATGAAATCTACTAGATATTCCCAAGAATCTAAGGAGACTGAAATATCCTCTAATACACCATCTGGTTTGATTATTGATCTATCTGCAAGTTGCAATAAGGTGGGTGTAAAAAGAAGATTAGGAAGTTTAAGTTGTTCCATAGTCTGTCTACTCATAATGTTTATAGTAGCTCCTAAGTCAATCAAAGTATTTGGAATTTCTATCTCATTTATGTGTGTCTTGACAATTGGACTACCTGGATCCACATATTTCTGCATGGTAATCTTTCCCATCATGATATCTGCAATTTTTCCTACCAGATGGATTCTTTTTGTATCTCTTGGTTTCCTACTTGGTATTTTTAAACTCAACTCCTTTATTGTTTTTGCTAGAATAAGAATCTCTCTAATGGCTTGTAGCAAGGGAATCTTGATACAGACATTCTTTAATTCATCTAGGAAATCATAGTCAGGCAACAAGATTTGTTTTTCCACCCCTTTGTCATTTTGTAATCTTTCAGGGAAAGGAGGTGTGGACGAAGATGCAGGTTGCTCAACTATAGGAGTTGTAGGGGTTGACTCTTTTTGAATAATTGGGTTTTGAAGGGACGCTTCCTCAGAACCTTTATTGACTTTAAGAGAATCCTCCTCAGAGGCATCTTGCTCTTGCACATCTATAGAAGGTTTTTCCTTTGCTAAAACTCTACCCTTTCTAAGTTTAACATCATTAAGAGGAACAATCATATAGATAGGAAATTGTTGTCCTTCTACCATGTAAGCATTCCGAGGATTTTTGTTGTTGGGATTTGGTAATGGCTGGGCTGGTAGTTGATTTGGCTTTTGTTGAAATGGAAGCAAGAGTTAAGAATTTTGATTTTGTTGAGAAGGTTGTTGTTGTGGGAATGGCAATGAAAGTTGTGGATTTTGTTGCTAATTTTGAAAAGATGGAGGATATTGATAGAATTGAGAAAATCTCCCATAAGGATTTTGTACCACTTGTGCCCGTGATTGATACGGATTTTGAGGTTGGGGCCAAGGTTGTTGCCAATAATTCAAATATGGTGGAAGCTGAAAATTCATAGGATTGTTAAATCCTTGATTTTGTTGCCCTTGCCAAGGTCTTCTTGAAACAAAACAAAGGGATTCTACTGAATTTGGATCTTCCTGAAAGACAGCTTTGAGCCCAGGAATTGAAGGACAATCCTTGGTCTCATGACTTTATGAGCAAATCATACATGTTTCTACAACTTTGGCATCCAAGGGGCATTCCCTTAGAGCATGTTTCTTTTTACATTTTGGGCAAAAGATGGATAAGGCATCAGCTTCTGCTTTTTGCTCGTTTTGAATTTTAAGGGTGTCTAGTTGTTCACTAAGGCTCCCTAGAATATCAATTTTGAACTCATCAAGCATATTGCCAATCTCTGCCCTACTTACTGATCCAGTTGCAGATTGTTTGATTTAATAAGAGAAGGATCTCTAGGCCCTTTTCCGATTTTAGATTTTCCCCTTGAGAGATGGACACATAGTTCTGCTATATCATGTAGTGGAATTTGAGAAATGTCTCCCTTCCCCATCATGTTTAAAATATCTATCCATTCATCTCTAATGGCTTTCAATAGAAGGGATTTCAAGGTTTCCTCGTCTAAATTACTCATTTTCGCTCTCTTTAAGTTGTATTGAAATCTTTCAAGTAAATCCTCCAAGTTCTCATCTTCTTTTTGCATCATTTTGAATACCTCATCCTTATGATTAGTGGGCATACAATAATCTAGATATCTATCCAAAAACGTTTGTTTCATATCATTTCAACTCCTAATAGATTGAGTGACTAATCCCATGAACCATTTCAAAGCAGCTCCTTTCAATGTTGAAGGAAACAGTTTGAGTTTTTGAGAATCTTCCATATAGTCATAGGTTCGGCACAAGACTTCAAACTCAAATAGAAATGTTTTAGGATCCTCACTTTGCAACCCATAAAAGTTTGGGAGGACAGATGGTGAAATGTTTTTCATTGTTGTATGGGCTTCCTCATCGGCTATAGGGAATCCAAATGAGTTATATCCTTCCCTATTTCCCCCATTATTACCTCTACCTCCTCCATTTTTACCTCCATTGTTTCCTCTACCACCACCTCCATTATTTCCTCTACCTCTACCTCTACCCCATCCTCCAAATAGAGAATATTCTCCATCTAATACTTCTTCTACCATGATAGTTTCCTCAGGGTCTTCTAGTTCTTCTATTAATGGCTGATGAGAGAGAGTCTCTTCCTTTCCTTTTTCTCCAGGTGATTCTACTTCTTCAACTGCAATATGTTCCGCTATTGAAGTGAAAAAGGGTTCTTCTCTTAGATCAGATTTAGTAGATAATGTGGGAGAATCTTCTAATTCAGTTGCTGCCCCTTGAATTCCAGGAATCCTAAGGCTGGGAGTATGAGTCTGGGATGGAGGTGTATCTTGTCTATGCCTTGAAGTAGCTGGAGTTGTGAAAATCGAACTTTTGGCCCTAGCTATAAACCTTCCCCTCGAATCTCTTGCTCTATGCATGTCATTTTTAAATTTTTTAAATGATTTTTTTTAGTTGGGCTAATAATTCTTTTTCTAATCTTCCAAATCACACTAGGTGCAAGAAGAGAGCATACTCAAGAAATTATTGAACTAATAACTCTCTTTTCTGATCCTCCAGATCACACTAGGTGCAAGAGGAGAGCATACTTCAATATTTGCTTGTAAGAGATCGGCTACCTAGTTACACTTCCCCGGCAACGGTGCCAAAATGTTTAGTCAATTTAGTATGAAGAACTTGATATCTAAACTACCTACTTGCAGATTAATGAAAGTAAAATCAAATCACTTCACTTATAATCCGATAGCTCGCCAAGTAGCTTTTTGGGGTTAAGCCATGGCACAGGAGATAACGTCAAATGACATGAAGAACTTGATATCTAAAATACCTACTTACATATTAATGAAAGTAAAATCAAATCACTTCACTTATAATCCGATAGCTCGCCAAGTAGCTTTTCGGGGTTAAGCCATGGCATAGGATATAACGTCAAATAACATGAAGAACTTGATATCGAAACTACCTACTTGCAGATTAATGAAAGTAAAATCAAATCACTTCACTTATAATCTGATAGCTCGCCAAGTAGTTTTTCGGGGTTAAGCCATGGCACAGGAGATAACGTCAAATAACATGAAGAATTTGATATCTAAACTCGCTAGCAACATCAAATAAATATTACTGAAATCAAAGCATAACTGAAATTGAAAAGCTTAAAAACAAAGTTCAGCAGAGAGACAAATCTCATGTCACTATTTGATGCAAAAATTATATGAAAAAGCTCGAGCATAACCTATCCTAAAACACACTGATCAGTGTTAGTAAAAATTATGCAATGCTGAAAATCATGTACAGGAGTAAAAGATTAACACCATAAATGAATTATGAAACATATACAATTAAACAAATTATGAAATATATACAGTGAAAATAAGGGAACGATGCATGAAAACTTTACAAAAACGAAGAACTAAACCTCAACCAACAGGGGCCCTCTGCACGGCCTTTGGTTAATACACTGTCAACCCAAAATCATGCTTACACAATCATAAGAAACAGAGTTTTATATTGCAAAACAGAGGAAATGTCTTCTTGCTACAACAACAGAGCTAACGCTACAACAACAGCATAAAAACTAACAGAAAGACTCCGTATTTGCATTTACAAACGCGTTATTTATAGAGGAAATTACATAACTATTTTTCTGTGAGAAATCTTTAGCAGAGGACATGTAAAAAGACAGAACCCGTAAGCTCAGCGTCTTGGTTCCCATGATCATTCAATCTACAAAAGGTGGATGTTGGATTTGCATCGTGGAGACGGCCTGCAACTATCAAGAGGTATCCACAAATCTAGGAACGGTCTCGGACCTTTCACGTGCTGAAAACAGAGACCTATTTGCTGTAGGACTCCTTGTTTGACCGTCCTTTGACCAAGGCTTTCCTTTACGAATTCGACTTAACAGATAGGACCTTGTCCATGTTCATATCATTCCTGAGCTGCCCACGTGCCTCGTTTTACTTGCCGACACCTATAACCTATAGAGCAATAAAAATAGTTGCGAAATCGCGAGTCAGCTGCAGAAAGTGGTTGCATTTCGTAGCTGATAAAGAAAATCTAAATCAAATAAAAAACACAAAAATATAGTTAGAAAACCACTTAAATACACTCCTAGAATCAATATGTAATAATCTTTGACAGCTTATGAGGCACTGGTGTGGGAAAAAGGTCTAGGAAAGTATGTAGAAGAGAGGTAGTTTTAGGGTTCAACAGATACATAGGTAGTTTTAGGGTTCAACAGATACATTGTTAAGATCAAGCAAAAATTTAAATAGAATAACCGATATTTTGGATCTGTGAATTTGAAGTAAGGGAAAGGCGCCCCCAAATCACAGAAAAATTTACAAAACCAAGGTGGGGTGGCCTCGGAAAACCCATCGAAGCCGCAAGAAAATAAAAACACAACGAAGAAAAAGGACACAGGAAAGTGGTGTGAGTTCCATAAGATCTCCACTCACAACATAAATGAATATCGATTCAAGCAGTCACTTGTGGCCGAGATGAAGGCTTCAGAGTCATATGCATGTTCCGACTCTAAGTTTGAACCTGACAAGGGGAATGATAAAGGGAAGAAAACTATTGATGCATAGCCTAGCGCCACCATTACCACCACCAAGATCTAGAAGATTGATCCTGAAGATCTAGAGGAAGGGGAGTGTCTCTTCCGATCATAGATGTGGGTGAAGGGGTCCCCACTACAGTTCATTGTTGACAGCAGGAGCCAAAATAACCTCATCTCAGTAGAGGCTAGTAAGTGGTTGGGCCTACTGACCACACCACACCTACAACCATATACCATCGGGTGGCTCCACTAAGAACAAGATCTTCACGTCACCCAGTAGTGTCGTCTTCCCTACAACATCAAACCCTTCACGGATGAGGTATTGTGTGACATTGCTCATCTTGAATTTTGTGATGTATTATCAAGCCAACCATACTTGTGGAAGTGTCATGTTGTGTACAATTCAAGACATTGCACTGTTATTATTACTTTGGGAAGTAAGTTATACAGGATACCCCCCCTACCGCAATCTCTTTGATCTCTACTAAGTAATGCAATAATATCATCTCCCAGACCAAAAAAAATGTCTTCATTTTTATTCATTTTCAAAGTAAGGGGAAGATTGTGGCCACATCCATAGCCCCCGTGAAGGGTTCCACCGCGCAGTGGAATCGGGTGGATAAGGTTATGGAATAATACAGGGACATCTTCTCCTCACCCACAGGGGTACCTTCGCACTGTTAGGGCAAGCTTTCGATCAATCTGACTCTTGGAGTGTCTCTACCTTATGGGCTGATATATCACTACTCTATTCTGGAAAATGAAGAAATCAAGTAACAGAGCCAAGAGTTGTTGCAAAAGAGGCACATATGACCAAGGTCCTCACTTTGTGGGAGCTTGATTGTACTTTTACAAAAGAAGGATGGGACCTAGAGACTCTACATTGATTATCGGGCACTAAATAAATTCATTGTCAGAAACAAGTATCCAATCCTATGGATAGATGACCTTCTTGACTATCTCAAAGGAGCCAAGTATTTCAACAAGATCGATTTAAAGTCTAGTTATCACCAGGCTCCAACAAAACCCATGGATGTATGGAAGATCGCCTTCAAATCCAAGGAGGGCCTTTTTGAGTGGTTGATCATGCTTTTCGGGTTGACAAATGCCCTTGCAATTTTTATGAGGCTAATGGATAACATTCTTCGGCCCTTTACCAACTCATTCGTAGTTGTATATCTAGGTGACATCCTCATCTTCAGCAAGAGTTGGGAAGAGCACTTGCAACACATCCGGAAAGTCCTTCAAACCCTGCGACAACACAATCTATGTGCCAACTTGGAGAATTGCACCTTTGGCATGAGCCAAGTCCAATATCTAGGTTACATCATTGACGACCAAGGCATTCATGTGGATCTGGCTAAGATCCAAGTCATTCGGGATTGGCCAACCCCAACCACTCTAACAGAGCTTCACATTTTTTTGGGCCTTACCAATTTTTATCGGATGTTCATGTTGGGATTCTCTCATATCACTTAGCCTTTAGTCAAGTTACCAAGGGTGGAGTGAAAGCAAAGTTTTTCTGGTTTGAGTCCCAACAAAAGGCGTTTGTTGAGCTAAAGCATCGCCTCTGCTCTACACTAGTACTCACATTGCCATACCTGCAACAACCACTGGAAATTGAGACAGATGTCTCTGACTGTGTTATTGGTGTAGTTCTCACCCAGCAAGGGTATCTGGTAGCCTATCATAGTGAAACACTTTCTGACACAATTCAGAAACACCCCACCTATGATAAGGAGATGTATTCTATCATGTAGGCTTGTCGTCAATGGAAACATTACATTATGGGGAAAGAGACAGTTATCCACACATATCACCGACCCCTGCAGTTTATGCAGAGCCAAGGGAAGTTGCAGAACAATCACCATCAAAAGTGGCCCACATATCTGCAACAATTCCATTTGAATATTAAATACAAGAAGGTCAATATCAATCATGTTGCAGATTGCCTCAGTTAGCTACAGGTTACAGCATTGACCATTGTTCTCAACTCTTGTGGCCACGAGACCTCTGATGGTCATAACTATATAAAAATGATCCAAAGTTCGCCACCACATACCAAATGCTATTGGATGGAAAGCAAGTTCCATAATTCCACCTCTTGGATGCATTATTATGCTACCTTAGCCACTTTTCTTTTCCTTCAAGCAAGCGTGCCAAGTTGATTTGGGAGTCACACTACAGTCGGGTCGCAGGACACTTTTCTATGGAGAAAACTATGGTCGTACCATAGAAGTATTTTTATTGGCCAAATCCCCGACATGATCTTGGAAAATGCATCAAATCGTGCACTATCTGTATCATCACCAAGCCAAATATTAAGAAGCAAGGCTTGTATACTCCTCTGCCTATTCCTAGCTTGCCCTAGGAATCCATCTCCATGGACTATATGTCTATCATTCCTTCTACCAAGCATGGCAATGACTGTGTATTTGTGGTTGTTGACAGGTTTTCTAAGATGGTCATATTGGTTGGCTGCAAGAAGAGTATCACAACAAAGGCCACTACCAAGCTTTTCTTCGAACGAATGTGGATACATTTTGGAAACCCGCAAACCATTATGTCATATCAGGATACCAGGTTCCTACGCACATTTTGGTCGAGCCTTTGGTCATTGTTGCACACCAAGCTCACCAAGTTTATTACATTCCACCCCCAGACTGATGGCTAAACAGAGATCGTCAACGGGATGATTGTGCACATACTACGCATGTACAACTCTAAGCATTTGATGACATGGAAAGAGAGTTTTCCCTATGTGTAACACATCTATAACAGATCTCACCATAGCTCGACTGGCCACAACCCTTTTGAAGTGGGCCTGGAATTTCAACCATTATGTTCCCTTGACATTGCATTGTCTTTTGCAACTACACAGGAAGAATTTGCCCATGTTCAGTCTGAACCTAATAAAGCCACCAGGTTTAGTGAGCGGATTCAGCACATTTTCCAATAGGTTCATGACATCTTGGAGAAATTCAATGCCAAATACAAACAATGGCATGATCAACATTGAGTGCCCCATAAGTTTCAAGTGGGTGACAAAGTTTGGTTACATCTGCAAAAAGAGCACCTCACTGGAGCCCATCATAAGCTTCGACCACTCTAATACAGGTCTTACACCATCACCAAGGATATGGGAGACAACACTTCGAACTCTATATCCCCCCATTCCTTATCTTGCACCCCGTATTCAATGTGGACCGCCTTCGACCATACTTTCCACCATTGTTGGACACATCAGACATTGTTGAGCAGTTGACACCAACAGAGCTCAACCCAGACTGCATTGAATAGGGCATAATTGATCGGATCATGGACAAACATATCAAGAACACTTGTAGAGGATCCAACTATGTCAGATATGGCCAACTCTTGCACCAAGGAAAGTGGTTCACCAAGGACCAAGTTCAGTAGAAACTTCCCCATTTCATGGAAGCACTCGATGCAATGGGGACCATTATTTCCTAAGGGGGGAGGACTAATCCAGGTGGATATTGGTGGCCGCTCGCCTATTCCACTTGGACCCTCAGCACCATTTCCTTCAGTTTCCTTAATTGTAGCATAATTTACTATTTTTTGCAGTTTTTTGAGTCATGAACTTCCGGAGCCATTTTGAGGCCCTAAACGACGTTTTTTTGGAAAACGAGCAAACTTAAAATTTATAATAGGGGTTTGCAGTTGAAAGTTGTATTTATCGTATAGATTTTTCTAACGATGTATCGTACGTTTCAAATTGAGATCGTATGCCAAAATTACGACCCCGGAAAGTTGATGTACCCACTAACCCTAATGGGGCCCACAAACTTGTGGCACTTCATCTCTTAGATTTAGGTTTTTGGATGTTTGGGGCTTTCCCTTGTTTCTTAATAATAGAAAGGCATGTAAGCCTCACTATAACACAATTCATAGGCATGTAGCTACCACATCTCTTCTAAGAGTTAAGCTACCATCGATTGAGCTAGAGTATTTCCATTTTACATGTAAACGGTTTTCAATATTTTGTTATTAATGAATTGAAGTTCAGTTTTCATTGTAGCTCTTTGTTTTTGTTTAAATTTGTATTTCATTTCATTCTTGCATAAATTTGGATCAAAATTTAAAGTCTTTGAAAAATTCAAAAATTTCAAGGTTATTGTGAAAATATTGTAGAAAATACAATAAGGTGATGAGGACCAATAATGGCGGTGAATTTTGTTGGAATGAATTCAAAGAATTCTATAAGAAATGTCATATAACAAGGCAAAAGACCTCATCATAATGGAGTTGTAGAGAGAATGAATAGGATGTTGATGAAAAAACCAAAAAGGATGTTGAATTCAAGGATGATGAATCAAACTCAAAAGAACATGAATGGGAAGAAGAAGAACCACATACTCTGGTTTTGAGGAATTCAATTCGAGAAAGAAGGCAATCGAAAAGTTATTCTCCACTTGATTTCTCTTTAAATTTTGCTTTGTTTATTATTGATGCTGATCTTTGAACTGTTAGAGAGGTAGTGGATTTAGAAAATGGCAAACTCTGGAAAATATCATAAACTTGAAGACTCTTCAGAAGAGCTTGATATTTCATTACTAAATATCATTATTTATAGATACATATGAACAAGAATCAATAATGACCTCCGTCGACTTGAACTAATGTTTTAGCAACTCTCGCCGACCCACATTAAATTACATGACGTGGGAACAATGGACGACGTTGTTTGCCGCAGTCTTGATTAATGTTCTAACACTTCCCCTTAATCACGACCACCTAAACTTTAACTTTCCCGCTGGTCTAAATCTCAGCTAGGCTTACAACAAAACATTTTATTTTTGTCTTCTTGCTAAAGGGTCCATGCTTGTTCATTCACTGGTGCAGTTTCATCTTCACCTTTCTAGCTTTCCTTATTGACTTCCTCTACTCCTTGTTTAGGTACTTAACATCAACAACTTTTTCCAGATTGGGATGCAAGGCAAAATCCCGAACTAAGTAATCCAATTCATGCTCTCCCCACTTTCCATGAGGAGCCACCAAAATGCACTCATCTTCGATCATGAGCAGCGTCTGAACAACATCCATGGTTGTATCCTCCACTGTCGCAGCCATCTTAGAAGCAGATCCAATAAATTTTCTAACAATTGGGTTCTGAGAGAAGCAAGTTTTACTCTCAATGATTGCAAGATCATGTAGAATAGACTTTAGCTTGTAACCATCAATGGCATAATCACCAATAGCATTACATTGTTTTTCAAGGATTTCTTCGAACTCAAAAATACTGCTTGACCCAAAAATGCTTCCAAATGGGTTCATGAAAAAATGACCATCAAAAGGGTCATTGTCAAAAAAGTCTGAAAAGATAGACATATCAGTTGGGCTCCACTTTACCTCTACCACAGAGAAAAGAATGCAGCAAATAAGACACATTGGAGATCTAACAATGCTCCCACACAACTCTTACCTAGGCTCAAATTTTCCTTAAACTCTAGCCAACTTTGACTTCAGAATAGAATCACGCTTGCTCTGCCTCTCACTTCCCTGGATGCCCATAATCGGACAATAGTTCTAACCACAAATCTGAACACAAAAGCTTTCACACCCTTGGATCTGCTACTGAGACGCAGATCTAGGCCAATGGTCCTTTGGTAGATCTCAACACAACACACAGTAGATTCTTGCCAAGCATAGAGACTGAGTTTGTTTTAATTCTTCGGCAGTTTCTCACACTCTACCCTGGCCACTTCTTCAATCAACGCCTCTGCTCCTCCACGGTTCATTCAACAGTCTCTTCGAGGGATTGTACAACTAACAAAGCTCTCTGTCTAGCGCACTACAACAAACAGCTTCAAAAAATCTCCTAAGTGGCTCACAATCCACCACTCTTCACACACAAATGGGATCGCTTGCTCTGGCCACAAACCCCTCACTACTCTGGCTAAACACGTCAACTTTTACATGTATAGCTCTAAAGCCAAGACTAGCTTGTCTCCAATGGATAACCAACACAACATGATGGCCAACAGTAATCAGGACTCTGCATCTGCTCCTAACAACGCTCGAACAGCTAGTCAAACTTAGTGCAAGAATTCCAGTGATGAGAATCACTACATGTCAGCGCAGAGCCACCGCTTCTCTTTGCAAATACTTTCCACACCAAGCAATCAGGTACTCCGCCGAATAGTGCAGCGGGTTCTCTCCTTCGCTTTGTGAGCTCGTGCCCCTCAATGACCAACACAGGGATCTTTTCCTGCATCGACTTTCTTCTCCTCTCAGTGGCTCGATTCACCTTCAGTGGCATCCACAACCCTCAGCTCTCCTCGGTGCTCGTCGCCCAATAGATCTCTGCTAGATCATAGCAGCCACACAGTCACACCACGATCACCAGGCCTCACACCCCAACGAGTTTTGTCTCCTCACAGCTCTTTTTATCACTGGGCCAACAACGCCTCAAGCACTATGGCAGTCACACTGAATGCATGTTAGTCGCACTATGTGCTTAAATGCATGCATCGGCTCACCAAAACGAGCCATGAAATGCCCCTCATGCTCCAACGTCGCTCTTCATGCTCCTTAATGCACCAGAATCTCTATGAGATCGATTCATTCATACCATTCTAGGCAAGTGTCATTCAATAGCAACTCACCGAACCTCCACAATCGACTTTCTCTCCACAACCAAAACTCTCCACAACAAATTTGTGTCGCAGATCTCCCTAATACAACTCGGCTCAAACTTCAATCATGAAATAAAATGCACTGTTTCAAAGGACCACATGCAGATCCGTAACTTGGATCTTAGCTCTCTCAAATCTCTGCTTTGCAAATCCAAGGTAGGTGCAAAGTTGCAAACCCTAGCAAAGATTACGGACATCAGGGACAACATCGCAACACAGCAAAGCCTCACAGATCTCTGCCCTCTGGTTCACGATGGTAGTTGCAACAACAAAACAAACACTAGTTGTGATAAAACCAAATCACACACTCCAAACACTCTTACGACTGCAACCCACAACTCTTGGCTCCACCGAGCTTATTCAATCATGGCTCTAATAGCCTCCCCCACATCTCAGCTCACCTAAGCTCTGATACCATATCAGAAACTTGAAGACTCTTCAGAAGAGCTTGATATTTCATTACTAAATATCATTATTTATAGATACATATGAACGAGAATCAATAATGACCTCCGCTGACTTGAACTGATGTTTTTAGCAACTCTCGTCGACTCACATTAAATTACATGACATGGGAACAGTGGGCGGCGCTGTTCACCACAGTCGTGATTAATGTTCTAACAGAAAAGGCCATGACTAAAGAAATGGCATTGTTGGACAAGAATGAGGCGTGAGATCTAGTAGAGTTGTCGACTAGAAGAAATCTCATTGGCAACAAATGGTTTTTTAAGAATAAATTGAATGCAAAAGGCATATTAGAGAAATACAAAGTGTGGTTAGTAACAAAAGGTTGTTCCCGAGTTGAGGGAACTGAATTTGGTGAAATCTTTTCTCCTATTGCCAAGTTAACTTCTATTAATTCCATTTATATGTTGTTATTGCTTTTGATTTTGATGGACATAAAAACAACATTTCTACATGGAGACTTGGAAGAATAAATTTATATGAAGCAACCATAAGTCTTTACAATGAAGAGAAAGAAAGAGCTAGTGTGCAAACTAAAAAACTCTATATGTGGGTTAAAGTAATCACCAAGGATGTGGTATGAAAAAATTGATCATTATTGGAACTTGGCTTCACAAGGAGCAAAGCCGATCATTGTGTATATTTTAAATTATTTGGTGATCATCTTATTTATTTGGTCTTATATGTGGAGGATATTGTGTTGATTGGAAATGACGAGAAAATCATCCAAGAAGTGAAAACTCAATTGTCCTCTAGATTTGATATTAAGAATTTTCAATGCTGCAAATTTCATTTTGGGCATGGAAATTAGAAGAAATCAAGCAAACAAGTAACTCTAGTTAAATCAGAGGAAGTATCTCGAGACAATATTACAACAGTTTAATATGCAAGAATGTAAACCAATAAAAGTGTCTATTCTTGTAGGTGTGAAGATATCTCGAGATCAATGTACCAAGACACAACAAAAAGAAAAGGACATGTCTTGTGTTCCATATCTCAATGAAGTTGGAAGTTTGATGTTTCCATATCTCAATGAAGTTGGAAGTTTGATGTTTCCATATCTCAATGAAGTTGGAAGTTTGATGTGTGGACTAGTTTGTTCTACACCAAACATTAGTGTGTGTATTGAGTAGGTAGGTATATGTCAAAATTAATGAATGAGCATTGGACGACAATAAAAAGGGTTTTCAAGTATTTATGTAACACTATTAGCTATGGGTTGTGTTACCAAAGAAGATCGGGATCGGATAGAGTGATGGACATACATGGTTCCATTGATGCAAATAACATTGGAGATCTAGATTGCAGAAGATCTACAACTCATTATGTATTTAACCTATTTGGAAGAGTTATCAATTGGGTGATAAAGAGACAAACTATAGCGGCACTCTCAACTACATAAGTTGAATACATGACAACCACTCATGCAAGCAAAAAATCAATATGGTTCAAGTATTGAGTTGGTACAAGAAGCTACGAGGATACATTATAACAGAACAAAGTGCAATCTTACTGCGAAAAAAACCAGTGTATTATTCTAAGACAACATATTGATGTGCGGTGTCACCTTGTGAAAGATATGATTGGAGAAAAAAGAGATGTTTGTGAAGGTGAACACTTTGATTTTTGGCAAATTCATTAACAAACTTTGTGAGCACGGGGAAGTTATCTTTGTGTAGAAGAGTAATGCGCATTATTTTAACAATTCCATTGGTAAAAGAAGATCACTTGGTAGACAAATTGTATTAAAGACATGGAAAAAAAAACCTTTTAATTTTTAAAATTGCATTAAAGCATTAAAAACATGGGAAAAAATATCTTGATGTTTTCAATTGTTGTTGTTTCTTTTGTGAGATTTTCAACAATTTCATTGGTAAAATATGATAAATAGACCTTTTTTTTCAAAAATCAACACATAATGATATTTAACTATAGATCCAAAATAGTTTACCATGTTTCATATAGGATTCAAAATTATATGGTTGAGATGTAAGTTTTTATTAACCTAATACACAATCAAGTAATAAGATTTCTATGTAGATTAAAAAACCTTTCTGTGTTATATATGAAATTCAAAATTCAATGATTAAGATGTAAATTTTTATGAACCCACAATCAAGTAATAAGATTTCCATGTCCATAAAAAAACCTTAAAATTTTACATTTCATATTCCATATAATGTAGAATCCAAACTTCTATAGTTGAGATATAATTTTTTATGAACCAATACAAAATTGGGTAATAATATCATGTAGATCCCTAAAAACTTTTCATGTTCCATGTTGAATCCAAAATTCTAATTCCATAGTTGAAACGTAAACCTTTTGTTTATGTAAACATACACACCAAATATGTACTGCCCTGTAATAAATTAGAGCAAAAATACTCCACCCAATTCAAATACATCTCAATATACTAAACAACAGTGTATACAATAATGACTCTATTAGTCTCTACATATACTTATCTGCATTCATTCATTGTTCATTTAACACACTAATTACATATTTCACCACATACATAATATTTACATATTTATCTGTATTTATTCATTGTTCATGTAGCAAGCTAATTACAAATTTTACCACATACTTCCATTGAGAGAAAAACTTCCACAAAACTGAAATACATCCTAATATAATCAACTTAAACATAAACAGTTTATAATAATGACTATTGATTTCGCCATATAGTTATCTTCATTCATCCATTGCTCATGTAGCCATGATTTCTCCATATGCTTATCTTCATTGATCCATTGCTCATTAGCCATGCTAACTACTTATACATTTCACCACATACATACTTCCATTGGAGTCTTGCAAGGAATATTCCCAGCAAGCTAGCTTTTAGTGGTCACATAACAACAACCGGGCATATTAAAAAAACTTTGAATCGCCTTTTTTTCTAAACTAGTACGCCTATATTGAAAACTGTACACTCTTGACATATTGCCAGTGTATCAGTCATCTCCAGTGTACTCCACAATATGGTGATTTGTGTCTACTTGATTCCCTGAAAAAACACATATATCATTCATAAGCACCAGTTCCGAGTCTGGCACCTTAAGAAGCCCTTTAATTCTTTGGTGGCATTCATTGCCAACTAAAATCTTTTGAACCTAAAAATATGGAAATCCATGTATATATATTGGATATAAATTCCATAATAATTGGGATGACAATTGTGTGACACTGTCGAAGTCACAAAGAGTAATTTCTTGTCCATCTGTTGCAATATCAGACCAGCTGCAACTTCAAGCTTTGCCAAAATGTCCGCAACCTAGGCTAGTCAATCCATGATGCACCGACCACTTTGGCCATGAATGCATATCTGTCTGCTGCTTCGTCAATCTGCAGTTGGGAAAAAGTGTTATATTTAGTATGAAACGGACATTTCTGCAACGTACAACACACATGCACAGAGTAAATCGAGTTCTAATCCTTGCCTGGAACACAATGTCATTCACAGGTGTGGAATAGTAAATACGCTTTGAAAATCAAAACTTTACAAACAATTAGACACAGCTAGCTGTCTACAGATTTTATTTCATACAAGCAAATCAGTGAAATAACTGAAAAATTGCATATAGAAAAAGCACATTACGGAAAAATAATAACTCACCAGCTTTTGAGTTGGCCTTCCTGCACCATGGCCAGATTTGGTATCAATTCGGCCAATAATGGGGTTGGTCTGTGGACTATTCTCCACGCTCTTACATAGAACATATTGCATCGTCTATATACACAAGAAGTTCAAAATCGATATAAACAAATTAGCTATGGATTTAAAATAAATTACAATAAAACACAAATCACACATGTTATGTCTGTTTGTGAAAATAGGGACGGAAAAGAGCCACCAATGGTTTGTGCATCAATAGTTGCCTATAAGCTTCAACATTCAAATATCAAATATTAGTTGACATTTCATGCAGGGCCAGAGCCATATCAAGTACTCACTGCTAGGAGCTTCAAAGAGTGGAGTGGCACAACACGGTCGTCATGATCTGCTGTCAATAACATTATAGCAGGATACTGTAAATTCTGTCCCGGTTTGTCCCATGGTGTCTTTACATTATGCAATGGTGAGTATCTGCAGCAATGAAGAATGTGTTATAAGAACAGTTGAAAATGCCTTTTTCAAAAAGCAAGAAGTTCGAGCAAATAGCCCTAAGGGTTAGCTCAAGTGGTCTAGAGCCAGACATGAAGTTCTTTGATTGTTGTTAGTTGTTGCTGATCACAAGTTTGACTCTCCTTGATTCCCTTGGGGCGAGACCCCATATTCAGGGCCGACGGTTTACCCAGTTTACCATCCATGAAATGTGGGAAACTACTCCAGGATTTCCGGTGGAGCTTTCATTCCAAGTAAATAAAAAATAAATAAAAACAGAACAAAAAAAAAACTAATAGAGCACTTTTTGATAGGGTGAATAGAAAAAGAAAAAACATTTTATCTTCATTTCAGATCACTAACAGTTTGAATATTATTTAAATTTTAGACACTGCTACTTATTAGTTAGAGAGACAGGCTCCATTTGACCTCTTACTTAATCAGCCAATGAAATTCGTCTTCCTTATCTGAAGAGCCATAATCAGTAGTCCACGCATGGCCTGCAGATTTCAGCACAAGTTCCATCATCAGTTGCCCTGCAGATGCCTACGTCTAGAGATTACCCTAACCAGAGGGGGAGAAGTAGTTGAATATTATTATCACAGTAAAACTTACCAATAGTAAATTTATGAAAACGCAACATGTCCATAACACCCACATGAGCCAGTGTGCAACCAAATAGGTCAGGCCTCTGTTTAAACGCAGAATTAACGATCAAAACCTCTTATTTCACCAAAAAACGATCTGCTAAATGCTCCCTACATTTCTTTTTGAATAAGTTTTAGGAAAACCGATAGAGACAAAAACATTTTCTTTGGGATAAACAACTTTTTCGATCGGATTCTACATTAAAACGAAAGAAGGAAGGATTGAAGCAAGCAACTGGTTTATACAGGACCTTTATTTAACCACGCATCTTAGCATCAAATACATGGACATACCTGATTTGTGCAAGCTGCAACAAGAAGTCCACCATTACTGCCTCCTTCAATACATAACTTTTTAGGTTGTGTATATCCCTCTGAGACAAGGAACTCGGCGGCAGATATGAAATCATCAAAGCAATTTTGTTTTTTGGCAAGAGAGCCTGCTTTATGCCATTCTTCTCCATATTCACCACCACCACGAATATTTGCAATTGCAATAACTGCCCCTAGATGTCTTGAAATGACAATACGACCAACACTGAAGTTTGGAGTGATGCTAATGTTAAAGCCCCCATAACCATATAATAGAGCTGGATGAGAACCATCAAGAGCAATGTCTTTCTTGGATACAATGAACATAGGTATCTGAGTTCCATCCTTGCTGGTTACGAAAACCTAACAACAACCGAAGACGGATCAGTAACAATATTATATTAGAAAACAGTCGCATCAGTAGTCAATCCAATGGACTGCATGATATTGCCCATTAGTATTAAGTATTCCAATTGAGGAGAATAGAAACATCCAAGTGAGGAGAATAGAAACATCTATCTTGTAGCAGGAAATTAAATGAATTCTAATGTGAAACACTGAAACCCTATTGCTTTTACAAACAGATTACTAGTTTAAAACATTCAATAGAGAAGATTTTTTTCCCTAAAGATAGCCAAGCAAAAAATAGTAAAAATAACCGTTACCTGTTTAGCCTCAAACTCTGTCCGATCAAAGCCTGGAACAACAGTCTCTCTGAAAACCACTAAATCTGGTTTTTCCACATATAGGTTGCATCGATAGATAATGCCAGGTGTAAGAAAGCTTGTAAAACCAATAAATATCTCCTTGTCTTTACGCCTTCCTGATATTCCAGAAACTGACCCAATATCTATTGGCAAATTATGAAGCAAATTTCCAGATTGCAAGTCTCGTATTTGCAAAACATACTTGACATCGCTTAAATAGCTTAATAGAAGTTGATTTCCATTGACACAGCAAGCTGATTTAAGCACGTCCTTCTCAGATTCTCCAATAACGTCACTCCAGGCTTCCGGCTGCAAAAGGTCTACACGAACCAATTTATACCTAGGAGCATTTTTATTGGTTCGAAAAGTGAACAAAGTGCCATCATTTGCAACAAGATCATACTGTGCTTCAAAGTTGTCAATAAGTTTTTGGAAAGGAAGCATCTCTTCCCTGCCTCTGAAACCTTCAAGACCTTGAGGAAGAGAGGTAAGATCACAATAAAAGAGCCTGTTCACCGGGTCACAGCCTTCTGTCATATATAAAAGAACATACTGCCACAAAGAAAACAGGTAACTGTGAAAGGCCAGATGAACAACCTTGCATGGAATTATAGATGCTTCGTACAAAAAAATTGTCATTTATTCTTCTAGAACATATAATTACAGACGTTTCATACAAGAAAATCATAATTTTATTTCAGTGTTTTAAAACATTAGTTTGCTTAAAACGAAAATCCAACAAAAATGTTTGAAGTGTCATATTTTCAAATAAGACAGATCATTCCCACCAAAGCCAAATAAAGTAATGTTGGGCATTCATTGTGTTGTACATGAATTAAATTGAGTGCAAATCATATGGAATGTGCAGAATGTGCAATAGATCAAAGTAGATTGTGAGGTGGATGAAAAAGCTCCATCTAGGAATATTGTTGACTTTGTCCCAGTGTCAGCCAAGTATTCTGCCTCTCAAGTTCAAAACTTGCTTATTAATTTTTCTTTTTATAAGCTCCTTAGACAATTTGTGATAGATATCCAAAACCCGAAGTGATTTTTGGGGAATAACACTTTAAATTGGCTAGAATAACATTGAATATAAGCACTACTTACACCCACAAACTCGGGGCCAAACAGAAGTTGTCAACAAAGGACTAATTACTAAGGATATACTCGAGGTCACAAAATAAAAGGGTAGAACGGTTGTATTTAGGTCAAAATTGGTAAAATACTAAGGATATACATGAGGATACAAAATAAAAGGGTAGAATGGTTGTATTTAAGCCAAAATTGGTAAAATACTAGCTACCAATCATCTACGAAAATGTCCCCTTTCAAGACACTAGATGGATATGTGAACTCCTTTTTTCTCGAAGAGTGGATTCTAAGTCAATCAAATATTCACGAGATAAACAAAATAAAAGGGTCCCCTTTCAAGACACTAGATGGATATGTGAACTCCTTTTTTCTCGAAGAGTGGATTCTAAGTCAATCAAATATTCACGAGATAAACAAAATAAAAGGGTAGAATGGTTGTATTTAGATCTCAAACTTTGTAAAATACTCGCTATTAATCATTTACAAAAATGTCTCCATTTACAAAAATGTCTCCTTTCAAGGCACTATATAGATATGTGAACTTCATTTTTTCAAAGAGTGGGCTCTAAGTCAATCAAATGTGCCTGTAACAATTGACCTACTCCAGGAAATGTGGGACTGAATAGACTTTCAAGGTCCACTACAAATATGAACCTCCTCTTCGAGATTGGATAATAAAAATCAATCAAAGGTAAATGTAACGATTGAGTCACTCCAAAAAAATGCAAAGCATTCTTAGAAAATTAACATAGAAGCCCCAATTTGAAATTGGTGATATAGTATTCATTCGTTCATTCATCTACGACCTATGGTTTTAAAACAAGGAAGAAGAATTTCATTGGGTTATTAAGTAAGAAGACAAACAGAGCTTATCTCGCAATATAATAGGTAACATATTGTCTAAATAAACTTCAAACTGTTAGAAATATCAAATGAAAATGAATTGATTGTTCATTAGTAAATTGAAGATGCCGTGTTTGGAGATGAAACGGATGAAGTTCAAGTAGGCCCTAAAGAAGTCACTGGATTTCATGGGAAAGAAGCTACAAATTAAATATACAGGTGATATTCTACCAATTCAAACAGAAAAAGAGACCAGGTATTGATGGAGATGGCATCCTAGGTCTTGGAGATATTGATTATTCACTAGATTCCTAAGAATTAATGTAGGAATGGGAGAATCAAATGCATGAGTTGCATGTTACGATATTCAGTTCAAGGAAAGTGATAAAAGTATAAGAAGCACAATCAGCAATCAACCACCACAAGAAGAAAGAGAGAAGAAGAGACTGTGTACCTAAAAATAATCTGCAAGAAAGATTAAACAAGGAAAAAAGAGAAATTCAAGGGCCAAAATTTATTTGCAAAAGGTAAAATAAGTTAACATGCAAAGGCAGAAAACTTAAAGAAAAGACAATGGCATACAACAGCAACAGTCTATTCTTGTTAGAATAGAGGTAGGGTAGCAAAAGTAACAACAAAAGGCAAGATGCAAGAAAAATAAGGTCAAGATGAAGGATGGAATTGTTGGGAAAGTGTGGCATGTCACATGGCCATCTCTACACCATGCATGTGTTTGCATTGTAATCTAACTCCAATAAAGGAATTAGGGTTGTAAGCTAATTTGGGTAAACTAATTAAATTTTGGATGTTGTATAATCCTATATATTGTATTGTAAATGGTGAGATTAATACAATGAGAGATAGAGGTGTGGCTCTAACATTTGTTGGTTTCGCGGTTAAGGGTTTCTAGAGTAAATCTCTAAGCATTGTGTGGTTTCTAGAGTAAATCTCTAAGCATTGTGTGTGAATGCTATTGTTTTCCATTTTGTTTTATAAAGAATCTGCATGCATCGCTTTACTATAAAAGTTTAAAACTTACATTTGATATTAGAGCTGTATTATTGACTTCAAAGGGATGCCTTCATTACTAATGGTTTGGCTCAATTTTTTATAGAGCAAATTTATCTTGGGCCTATAATAAACCTAGTTTCAGTGGAAGCTCGCGGTGGTGATTCTTGTGTTGAAAGTGAATGATGAGCAGTTCTAAAATCTGTTGAAATATGTACTAGGTTCAATCTTCATAATGACATATGTAATCATGATTTTATGTATTTGATGTAATGAGAGAAATAAATTATTATTGTTGACCTTGAGGCATAGGTTTCATGCTCAAGAGGAATTTATTTTATAGGTGGGGCTTATGAGTCATTGTCATGTATGAATGACCCTTTTGAGCATGTTACATATTGTAAAAAGATTTATCAAAGTCAAAGTCAAGTCAGAGAACTCTCTAGAGACAATGTCATAATGCAAAAGAACAAGTCAGCCTTCTCAAGCATCAAGTTGGCCTAAAGACAACTTCAATTCGGCCTAAAAGCATGGAGGAAGAGTCTATATATAGGACTTGCCCTCACTTAAGAAGACATTCATTCATCATCATCAAGCTCGATCTAAGGGAGAAGAAGTGACTGAAAAGGGAAGCAAAGAAAGAGATAATCTCCAACAGAAGAAATCGAAGGTTTGCATCTGTTTTAAGGCCTGAATCTGTCACATGTACGAGGAAGGATTAGGGCATTCACCTGTTGCAGAAAGGCTGAAGTGCAGACCCTTAGGAAGCCGAATCAAGACAAGGAATTGATCTATCTTTCAAGCCGAGATCACAAGAAGATTAACTCTAGGCAAGCGTAGGAGGAAAAGGACTGAAATTACCCCAAGTCTGCCACATGTGCGAAAAGTACAATCCATTGCAAGAAGTTGAAAGTCGCAGTCAAGGAGACCGAGAATCTTAGACTAGTGTTGCAGGAGCGAAGGCTAAAGTGAAAGAAGAGATTGCGGCTGAATCAAGAAAGGATTAACTTTGACTTGAGGCAAGTTGACTTGGACTTGGAGAAGTTCTTGGTCAAGGATCTAGGTCTTGTAATTCGTCAATTGAAGATTCTATAAGAAGAAGAATTCTGTGGGTTTTCCTCTCAAGCTTGGAGAGGTTTTGACCCTGGCTGATCACCTATATCTTGTGTCTTTTGTCTCATTGTTCGTTATGGTTTTGGTAGCTGTTTGATGAAGAAAACACAATAATAATCAAAGTAAAGAAGAACCTAATCAAGAAAAAAGAAAAGTCTTCACAAGGATTTATCATTGCAAGAGAAATCATCTTTATGCTACAGCCCCGGATTTCTCAACATGGTATCAAAGCTAAGGTGACAAGTCAAGGAAGGGCAGCTCAATAAGGAACATTCAAGGACCAAAATATTATCAAGGGCATCAAGAAGATACTTTCATCTCCAAGGAATTTCAAGGACAAGGATTACATAAAAGATCTCAAAAACCCTAGCATTCTTGGGTACCTCGCTTATTTATCAACTCAAAGAAAGGAATACTCAGAATTTAAGAAGAAGGGTTGATCAAGTTCTGAAATTCTCAAATCTGAAAACAAAGAAATCTAAAGAAGACTATATCTCTCTCAAGACATTGAAACTCAATCCAAAGTTCAAAAATTCTGGCTTCAATCCTTCTCCAAGTAAGCAGACTTCCAAATTGTGTGCATAATGAAGCGAATTTTTCAAAAGGCTGCAGGCTTAATTCAAATATTCAGAATAGTCAGAATCCTTTGACAAGAAGATCGAATCTCGGCGACTTAAAGAAGAAGACTGTTATCTGTAGCAACCACATGATTTCCAGATATCCTCAGAAAGGAATCAAATTCCTCAAGAAGACCGAGAAATTCATGAAGATAGTTCATATCATATTTTGCAAAGCATCGTGTTTGGGATGAATCAATCATTCTATGGCACTGAGGGTGCAATCATCTTCAAATCAAATATATTTGTTCTCTGTACAACAACCAATCATTTGTGAAGGCTAATTTCCTCTACAATCATCTATACATTCTGATAAGCAGTTAAATAAAAAAACTCCAGATAGAAAGTAAGTGCAACAAAAGGAGTTTCCATTATGAAGTTTTTGTTGCCAAGAAGTCTTGTTGCCATCAAGGTAGCAGAAAGGAGCTACAAAGGAGTTCGTGAAGAAGCAGGTCTCAACGAGAAAGACAATAATTTCCCTGGTTAAAAAATTCTTGAAGAGAACATAAAAGTCAGTAAAAACAACAGTACCATGGCATCCTGAAATACCAACCATTACAGGTAGGTATCCATGAGGTATGTATGATATTTTCCTTTCAATTTTTAAGGGTCCATCATAAGATGTTGTAGGGTTAAAATTATGGCTCTAGGGTTTGTATTTTGACAGCTCATAAGAAACCCTAGTATTAAGGTACTTGTTCCCTGTGATTTCTAAGGTTTGTTAGGATTCTAGAACATGGGATAAACCCTAGAATAACATGAAGAGAAAATAATATGATCTAAGGTTTAAACTTAAGAAACCCTAGGATGACCTCTTGATTGCATAAAATCCTAGAAAGATAACTTGACATCATATTTTAGTATTATGTACTTTGCTTGGGGTACTTGTCAATAAATATTGCAGGTACAAGATGTACTAAGCCCTTGTTTTAAGAAGCATGATAGAAGTAGGGAACTATACTGACCCTTGGGCACTATTCATGATGTATGGATACCTGCAAGAAGTAGAAGGTGGAAGACCTCTACCATGGTTAAAGAATTACAGTCAATAAAGTATGATAGGATGCATCACATTAAGAATGGCATACGATTGATAGCAAGAGCTCACGACATCATTATGGAAAGCTTGAAAGATAGTTGAAGTCTATGGAAGTCATTATTGGAAGGAAGTAGCTCTTGGTAACCTCATTAGAAGCATAAGTAGCAGTTATGGGTAAAATGAGAATCATCTAGTATGAAGCTCATCATACATCATTGGGTAGGAGCATCTGCAAGATGAGGATAATCAGGGTCCTCAGCTGGAATCTTCATTAGAAGGTTCATCTCTTGAAAGATGCCTCGCTAACAATTCCACTTGGGATGGGATTCATTGTTTATAAGAATGATGGTATGATGACAAAAGAATGCAGCAGGTCAAAGATGACTGAAGCACTCTCAATCAAGGAGAGGAAGTTGTTGAAGGAAGTCAAGATGACCAAAGAAGAAAAGAGGTATGTATGCATATGTTCAATAAGTCAAGTCATGTCATTATATAGTTGCAGATAGTAAGGATGCATGCTCTGCCTCATAAGCATGATCGGGAAAAGGGTCTCTTTCATTAAAAGGATGCATAAAGGCATAGGTCACATATTAACTAGATGAAATCAACTTAATATGTCCTCATCAGGAATATGAGGTGGTTGACAAAATGAAGGAACTATGATTGGGAGTTCCTGGGAAGTAATATGTGAATAAAGAGAAAAGAAGAGATCGTGAAAGAGGCAACTATAGAGAAGGTAATCAACATCCTATGACTAGAAGAATTGACTATTATATCTCCATGGGAAACATATGAAGACCTGCAAGTATAGAGAAGGCAATCAACATCCTATGACTAGAAGAATTGACTATGATATCTCCATGGGAAACATATGAAGACCTTGGAAAAGTCTGAAAAGAAAGAAGACCCTTGACAAAAAAATATATTGGAGATGTGTCAATATGAATGCAGGATATTGATGTTGCAACAAGCAGATGTCATGATGAAGGGCCATCACAAAAGGTAATTTTTTATTTGATGTTCATTTCTGATTTTTTGAATGATATTTGGATGGGCTTGATGTTGCAACAAGCAAATGTCATGATGAAGGGCCATCACAAAAGGTAATTTTTTATGTGATGTTCATTTCTGATCTTTTGAATAATATTTGGATGGGCTTGATGTTGCAACAAGCAGATGTCATGATGAAGGGCCATAAAAAAAGGTAATTTTTTATTTGATGTTCAATACTGATTTTTTGAATAATATTTGGATGCGCTAATACAGGGCTACCTAAAGAAAAGTGTGGATATCATCTACAACTAATACCCATGCAGAAGGATGGAAGATCCTGAAAGAGACATGATGTGAAAAAGGTCGTTGTATGAGGAAAAGCAAGATATGGTCCTATGAATCACTCTCCGAGGAAAGGAAGGATGACATGGCTGCCCTAATTCAAGAAGGAAAGTGATGGATGGTCGATGCCCTATAAACAAATCCCAAAAGATGAAGGATCGATAATATTAAAATGAAATTCATGACATCGAATGGAGGAGCACTACAAGCAGCTGAAGGTCCCATGATCTCCACCAATGAAGAAAGAGTTGCTGCTAGAAACAAGTCCCTGATTAAGAGGGAGCCTAGAAGCAAGTTTCTGATTAAGGAGAAATTTGGACACAAGTCCCTGATTAAGAGGGAGCTTGGGTGCATTCCTTCATTAGAATGGGTATATCCTCCCTAGTTGAGAGGGAGAGATAGACACATCATTCTTGTCTTCACTTGGGAAGAAAGAATGGAGGATTAGGTAATCATCTAGCATCTGATACTCCTTGAGGATGTGGTAGGGCATCCAAGACATTAGTCGTAGAGGACCGATATTCTTTGAGGCTGGGAATCCAAGATAAGAATAGTCCTGGAAGGACATACCCTATGAACACCCGGGTTGGGTATGCTCCTTGAGAGACACTAATGAAGGAGTATATAACATTGGTCTCACCACCATCGTGCTCTGAACTTGTGGAGAGATAGAGTTGTTAGTCAAGGCCTTGCTATGTGACAATGTTAAATGATATGATGTTATACAGATGGGTTACCAATCTGACTCTTCCTATGAGAATTCTTCAAATTGAGAATATCCAAGTACATTGTATGGATTATGAATACCTACTTAATTAAGAGGGAGTTTTGAAATATGTAACTAGATTTGGTCTTCATAATAACACATGTAATGATGATTTTATGTATTTGATGTAATGGGAAAAATAAATTATTATTGTTGATCTTGAGGTATAGGTCAAGCTCCCACTGAGAGCTTCTAGGGCTTATAAGTCATTGTGATGTATGAATGACCCTTTTGGGCATGTTACATATTGTAAAAAGATTTATGAAAGTCAAAGTCAAGTCAAAAAACTCTCCAAAGGCCATGTCATAATGCAAAGGCCTAAAAGCATAGAGGAAGAGTCTATGTAGGAGGACTCGACCTCACTTAAGGAGCCATTCATTCATCATCATCAAGTTCTATCTAAGGGAGAAGTGGCTGAGTAATTGATCTATCTTTCAAGCCGAGATCACAAAAAGAATAACTCTAGTCAAACGAAGGAGGAAAAGGACTGAAATTACCCCAAGTCTGCCATACGTGCAAAAAGTACAGTCCATTACAGGAAGCTGAAAGTTGCAGTTAAGGAGGCCGAGAATCTCAGACTAGTGTTGCAGGGGCGAAGGCTAAAGTGAAAGAACAGATTGCAGCTGAATCAAGAAAGGATTAACTTTGACTTTGAGGCAAGTTGTCTTGGCCTTGGAGAAGTTCTTGGTCAAGGGTATAGGTCTTGGAATTCGTCAATTGAAGATTATAACATTGATGGTAGAAGAATAGGATCTTTTTGGGGATTAAAAATATTTTGACAGGCTACACTTTCTTTTTAATCTTTGGAAAACATCAAAGCCAAATTAAATCTTACCAACAAACATGACCCAAATTGCAAAATCTCATCTATGAACAAGCCTTTTTAATAGCTAGTTGGATCTGAAAGAAAAAATATTATATGATGTGACTGGTCGACAAAAGCTTGCAAGAATACAAATTATTAAAAAAATGTGTAAAATGTACGAGTG
Source organism: Pinus taeda (assembly GCA_000404065.3). Taxonomy (NCBI): domain Eukaryota; kingdom Viridiplantae; phylum Streptophyta; class Pinopsida; order Pinales; family Pinaceae; genus Pinus; species Pinus taeda. Next base: position 53,030 of record APFE030708753.1, read on the forward strand.
CAAGCAAAAGCATATGTGCAACCATAAAATTGGAATTGCCATCTAAAAAAGTATCTAAGATGTCATATTTTATTGGAAAGACAGCACACAATATTCTACCAACCTTTCCATCTTCAGTTATTTCAGAGCCAACTGTCCACTTGGGATGTTCTGAATCTTTCCAGCAGAGAATATCTTCAGATTGATCAGTGCCCAAGAAATGGTAAAACAGTTGATGATGAAGATTGATATTCGTTTCCGTCCCTGCATCTATTCCTTCTCCTTCTCTGTCAGTGAAAAACAAGTGAATGTTTGGAAAATAAATAACCAACTGTGATAGAGTAAACAAGTAACTAAGCAACTGTGATAAAGTACATAAGTCAATAGAAGAAAGTAAATAAGGAACAGAAAAAAAAGTACACAAGTAACACTATTATCCAAAGAATAGTACAGACTTGGGAGCTGGATAACGGCTGTAAAAGAAACCTTTGTTGTCATGAGTCCAGGTAATGGATGAAAATTTCACCTGTTGACAGTTGCAAAATCCTAATCTGAGGAACATAATTTGAAAACAATTCTACATATTCAACAAATAATAGTTCAAGCAACTTATAACGACATAATATACAAAAGATGGGTTAAGGAAAAATACAGTCAACAAATAGTCCTTATATCCCATTTTCTCTGTACGAGAAGATGGGTGACATTTCTGTGTCGGTTGTTAATTACAATATTGAAGTGGAGACATATGTGCCATCAATAATAAAAAATTGGCTTTAAAAAAAAAATATGTGGCTTGCAGCCTAGGATTAACTGAGGCTCGTATTTTAACTTATCAGATGTTTTCTGTATACTAGAATTTCATTTGCAACACCTTGAATGTCTTATTCAAAAATTCCTTGCCGATTGAGTCTATTCCAATGCCTACTCGTGGAATGAATGACAGGATGTTTAACAAGGCGTCAGAAAACCTACCCATGAAAGAGAATCAGGTTCTGTACTTTTATCTGCCACCCGGATAACCTTGATGTTCACCCAGTCACTACCACTGGCGCTTAAACCAACTGCTAAGAATTCTGCATTTTCACTGACGGCAGACACACTTAATGCCACTGTTCCGTCTTCACTCAGTTTGTTAGGGTCAAGCAAGACCAGTGCTTCTGCTTCCAGATTTTCCTGAATGTAAATAATTTAAGAAAAGAGAAAGCAAATCAGATTTAAACTCCTTCCAAAACGAAGAAAAAGGAAGAAGAAGAAAGAAACAAAGGAAAACTGACCTACCAAAGTATTAACAAACGAATAGAAATATGCTCAGGTAACAAATCAAATTTTCACCACGACTTATTCATATTCAGAAAGAAGCTGACTATGTTCATTTAAACTATAGCTTTACAGAATATCCCTATCAATCTCTTCTCATAATTTTAAAGTATACCTGGACATACAGGACACTCTGAGCTTGGAGCCCAGTGTTGAAGAAATAGAAGTACTTATCGCCGCGTTTGTATGGACAGCCATATCTAGGATGGTCAAAAAGAGTTGTGATGCGCTCTCTCAGTTTCCCTCTTGTCTCACACGTCTGTAGTAGGGATTCAGTTAAGGATATTTGTTTCTCAACAAAATCCTTGACCTCCTTTGCATCAGGGTCTTCCAGCCTGAGAGAAGAAAAATCGATATATATTACAACCTAAAATATGACAACAAGATTTCGAATCATATTCCTTTCTTCAAATGGGAAAACATGAATTCCTGGCAATTTTTTATCTTCCATTTCGAAAAACTGCACCGATTTACTAACAAGGCATCGCTTTACCATCTGTTAGACTGCGTTCTAGTGATGAGTTAAACTGTTGAGGCACTTGTTGTGATGATGAATCAGGGTCAAAATTCAGTGGCGAGCATTATGATAATACAGTTGACCAAGTTTCCCAAAGGTGTGAGGTCATGTTAATACAATAAACAATAGCCATTCAAATATAGAGGTGCTGTAAAATATCGGTCCCATCCTAATGCGGTCTAGCAAATGAGGCTTGGTGCAAGTCCCGGATGACTTGGACGACATATAGACCCAGTCCCATCTTCTTAATCAAAGTTCTTTTAGTTGTAAAACCCATATTGCAAGGAGCTCTGTACCCTTTGCCGTCAAAGGAGTTTACCACCCAAAAAATTAACCAGAAGATTCTATAAAGCGAAAAATAAGGCATATATTCACAGGCCATTGTTAATAGCGGTCCTGTGGTAATGAAGTGTTTGTGGATTAGGCCCAGTGAAAGCCCTGGGTGATTTTGATGGAATAAATATTTCTCACTCATGACTTTGAAGCCAAAGATCTTCAAATTATAAAACTAATCTTGTAAAATAGGTCTTCAACTCATAAACCTAATTTCGTAAGCCTGTACGCTCTCGCACAAAAGGGTTTTTGTGTTTTACCAATGAAAAAAATAAAAAAAACGACACAATATCTAAAATGAAATGATAAGCCGTTCCCCAGGTCCCATTCTTACCACAGTCTGCCCCTTCAGATTGGCATGTGTTTGAGTGATGAGGCCGTGCAAATATTGGGTGACTTTCGTTTCTGTCAAACAGTAGGCAGCTATGAATTTTCCAAAATTGAATTCAAGAGAAGCTTACCATCTGTAAGGATCATGTACAAGCACCCCGTGATAGTTGTCTACTACAGACTCATCTCTCCTCGCTTCTGGATAGTCCAACCGTTCTTCAGCGGGCAACGAACCCATATTGAATTCAGCAGCGTGGCACAGCCGAACCGAACGGTTAATAAATGACGGTAAACTGCCCTTTGTACTCAGGCGGATGCCCTTCCAAACGAACCTGCATTGTGTACAAATATATGTAGTTAATAATTAGGAATATGTTAATAAAACATAATTTATTTCTCGGAACGATAAGAATAATCCATTACAGAAAGGAGGTATCCAGTTCTACTGAAATTGCCCAAACAACATAATCTAGTAATGGCTCTGAGCTGCATACAAATCATGGAAAATGGTTTCCCTTTATAGATGTGGGTAAAACAATGCCTGTTCAATGTAGAAAAAGCAGGCCTGGCCAAAGGGCTAATCAAACGGCCTGCGAGATTCATGAAGCTTTGAGGGATTGGTCTGGTGCGAGTATATATAAACATTTTAGGAATAGAGGCGACCAAGTCTTGGAAAAAATGCAATGCCCGGTTATTGAAAGAGTGTTTGCCACGTGAAGAAACTGAATAGAAGTAGACCCGAAAAACACTACTTTATATGTATTTTAATAGAATACTACCCCACTGCGAACAGTAATTTAGAATTTTCAAATGATTGTGTAGTATAAAAGGTACAAATTGACAAAAACAAGGAACCATACCATAGACGTGAATGGGTCAACCACCTAACAATAAAATCTAAAAATTCATAGGTACGTCATAAATCAGAGCCCTATTTTAAATACCTATTATCAATTTTAATAAATTTTGAATTCTCTTCCCCATTGCAAACACAAAATCGGAGGAACCACAGAGAATATAAATAACTAAGAATTAACTTGATCAAATTTAAACCAGACTGTAATTCCATTACCAACCAGCGACGAATTTGACCCCAAAAAAATAAAATAAAATAAATAATATTTAAAGGAGAAAACATAGACTCGTCATTTTTAAATTAGTTCACAGAAACAGCAGATTACTCAGCGGTGGAAAGAGAAGGATGGAAGAATGCAGTACAGAGGACTGGTAGTAAAGAAATAAAGGACAACTAGACACCTAAAAGCATGTGCAGTGCATGAAAACAAAAAGCATACATCACTCTGTAAAAAATGCAAGCTCATAGTATAATAATCAACATTTTCTGAACAATAAAACTACATGCAGAGGGGGATCTAATAAAAACAAATATGTACCCAAGTTTTCTGTGACAGGCTATGGTTACCACAAGCTTGATTTCATTCCAGTTCCCTGACAGAAAACCAGTGAACGCTGTGGCCTTTTAAAGGCAGAGATTGTGGAATTCCACCAGTTTACTGACCAATTGGCGTGTCCATGGACTTGGGTGCATTACAAGTGTGCTGTGTCAATGTGCCATATGCAATCCAATGTGTAGACATTGGGTGCTCATTGTGGTACCCACGGGCTCTTCCTTCACGGTCCGTTCCGTTTGGCCGAATGGATTTGCTTCATTTGCGGTGAAACTGTGTGATTTTGTGCCATTTTCACTTAACGGAAACAGGAGTTTAATGCTCCACAAAGGGATTTTGTCACGTTTTAGGGGGAGGGAATGGCGTTTAATGTCGCCATGCATGTCGACACCGAACTGCCTTGCCTCAGAAGATTTTGGAAGTGCGAAAAGACCATGGAATTAATTTGTTATTATTCTATTGATTTGGAATAGAATAAGGTTATTAATTTGTATTTTCCGTATTATATTAGTCAATGGGGATTTGTCCCATGCTCGAAAGCAATGTAGATGTTTTTTCCCAATTTATTTATATGACTAGGTACTTTTAAGTTTTCTATTTTTTTTGAAGTTAATTATATAATAAGCTGAAATTTTTTACTTATTAGTAAATTTTATAAGATTTGTTAAAATTTTATAAATATTTTATTAGTAAATTTCTTATATTTTTGGTTGAATAGATGTTTTTATTAAAGTAAGTTAATTAATATATAAATAAAAAAAATAGTGGAGTACTTTTAAGATTTGATACAGTTTTTATGAATGAATTTTTATGATTGTATGGAGAGGTGCTTTTAAAGTTTACTTCATTGAGTGTAATATGTAAACAGTTTTAAATGTCTATTTAATTAAAAATAATAATAATAATAAAGTCAAAAGTTATTGGAATGACTACATATAAATGTTGGCTCAATTAATAATAAAAAGTTAAAGTAATATAAATAATTAAATTCACTTTGTTATATTTTGATTTTGGAATGAATGTGGATACATTTTGGAATCCCGCAAACCATTATATCATATCAAGTTACCAGGTTCCTAAGCACATTTTGGAATCCCGGAAACCATTATATCATATCAGGATACCAGGTTCCTAAGCACATTTTGGTCGAGCCTTTGGTCATTGTTGGACACCAAGCTCACCAAGTTGATTACATTCCACCCCAGATTGATGCCCAGACAGAGATTGTCAACGGGGTGATTGTGCATATACTACACATGTACAACTTTAAGCATTTGATGCCATGGAAAGAGAGTTTTCCCTATGTGTAACACATCTATAACAGATCTCTCCATAGCTCGACTGGCCACAACCCTTTTGAAGCGGGCCTGAGATTTCAACCATTATGTCCCCTTGATATTGCACTGTCTTTTGCAACTACATAGGAAGAATTTGCCCATGTTCAGTCTAAAGCTGATAAAGCCACCAGGTTTAGTTAGCGCATTCAGCACATCTGCCAATAGGTTCACAACATCTTGGAGAAAGTCAATGCCAAATACAAACAATGGCATGATCAACATCGAGTGCCCCATAAGTTTCAGGTGGGTGACAAATTTTGGTTACATCTACAAAATGAGCACCTCACTAGAGCCCATCGTAAGCTCTGTTTTTAAAAACGGCCGGCTCGGAACCGACTCGACCGAGTTGGTCCGAGCCAAGCCAAAAAAATTGACTCGGCCTTAGATTCGATTCGGCCCACCAAGTTGTCTAACAGCTCGGCTGACTCAGTATTAACCCAGCCGGCTTGGCCGAGCCTGCAGTAACCCGGCCAAGTTAGAAAAAGCGACCCATCAACCCATCAAACAACGATTTTTTTTTTAATGTTCTTTTAGGGGACTCCAAACCTGTTCTTATTTTTCCTATGCTGTCATTGGGGTCCATTCCCCTCTCCTAAACCCTATTTAACCAACCCAAACCCTCTCATTTTCTCACAGCCATCTCATGCATTTGAGTAGAATTTCAGTGAGAGTTTGTGAGAAGTTGTTGAGTTTGTTTGTTTCTTGAGTCATGGGCAAGCATTCTAGCTAGAGTGAGGAGCTTCTTGGGTAGCCATTGGGAGCAGCGTTTTCCATTGAGGGGTTGGTTTCTCGGAGTAAGCTTGAGGAGGCAGTTTGTGCCTGGAGGTATTTTTTTCACTTGTAAAAATTTGTTTTGCTTATTAAATTTTATGTGCAAATCTGGAAATCCTAAAGAGTGTTTTTTGTGAAAGAAACATTGAATCAATGTTTTTTTTTGTTTTCATTTTCAAATTGTTTGCGTTCATTTCCAAGTCAAAAAGTGGCACCTAGAGTGAAAGATGTTGCTTGGGCATATGTTGAAATGGTTGATAGTCAAATGCATTGCAAATTTTGCCATAGGAAAATTAAGGAAGGTCTTGGGGGCATTAATAAGCTGAAACAACACTTGGCGGGGATTATAGGCCAAATTACTCCATGTACGTCACCAGAAATTGGGGAGAGTAGGAAGGATTTGTTAGCCAGCTTTGAGAAGTTTAAAGAAGATAAGGCTAGGCAAAAAGAATTAGAGGCTGAAATTGGGAGGAAGAATAATATACAAAAAATGCTCGCTACCAACCCCCATTTTGATTTTGAGGGTTCTTCCTATATCCCTTGTACTGATGCATCCAACCCCTTCCGATATGTTCCTCCCTCTTTTGAGTCTATTCAAGAAAAGGGAAATGGTAAAAATGAAAAGGGGTGATATGAATATCAAAAGTTATTTCACTCCCTCCTCTCCATCAGATGCACATGGTCCTCAAGCTAGTAGTAGTCATTTGCAGCCCACTTTAGATGACCATTGGAAGAAAGAACTAAGGGAGACTGTTAGTGATTACATAGCTAGATGGTGGTATGATGCTGATATCCCCTTCAATGCTTCCCGTTCACCATATTATGAGCCTATGTTTGATGCCATACATGTTGTTGGAAAAGGTTTCAAAGGCACCTACTCTGCATGAGCTAAGGGGGTATCGTTTGTAGAAAGAAATTGCCTCCATTAATGAGTATTTGAAAGATTTCAAGGACTCATGGGCAAGAACAGGATGTACCATCATATCAGATGGATGGACTGATCAAAGAAATTGTACCATCATAAACTTTCTTATCTTCTGCCCACAGGGAACCATGTTTCTAAAATCAGTTGATGCATCTGATAAGGTAAAAGATGGACAATTGTTGTTTCAGCTATTGGATGAGGTTGTTGAAGAGGTGGGGGTGGCTAATGTTGTTCAACTCATCACAGATAATGCCTCTAACTATGTTCTTGCTGGGAAACAGTTAGAGGAAAAAAAAAACCATCTTTTGAACCCCATGTGCTGCACATTGCATAAACCTCGTGCTTGAGGATATTGGCAAATTAGATTGGGTCAAAAACATTGTAGATCGTGCCAAAAGCATAACAAAATTTATCTATAATCATTCATGGATTTTGAGCCTGATGAGGAAACACACAAGGGGTGGGGATATTATTAGGCCTGTCATCACTAGATTTGCTACTCATTTTTTGACATTGCAATCTATTCTTTCACAACATAGAAACTTGCAAAAGATTTTTTCCAGAGAAGAATGGAATCAAAGTCAGTGGTCTCACAAACTGGAAGACAAAGAATTGAAAAAGAAAGTTAATGAAGAAATATTTTGGAGAAAGGCAGCAGAGATTGTGAAGCTTGCTAAGCCACTAGTTAAGGTGTTGCGGTTGGTGGATGGGGAAAGATTGGCTATGGGCTTCATTTATCAGGCTATGAATCAAGCAAAGGAGAAAATAAAGATGGCATACAAGGATAAAGTGGCTAAGTATGGGCTCATTTGGGCAATCATTGATGAAATATGGAACAATCAACTCCATCGCCCTATACATGTAGCTGGGTATTTTTTGAACCCACGGTATCATTATAAAGCTAAGGCGACATGAGCTTTGAAGGGGGAGGTTAGAGATGGATTGATTGACTACATTGATCGCATGATCCCATTGGAGTGTGATCAACTAGAGATACACCGACAGGCCACAACCTTCAGCAGTGCCTCAGGTACCTTTGGGAAGAACCTAGCAAATATTGCAAGGGAAGTAGATGAGCCAGGTAAACGAAAATTTCAATTTTCAAATTCTTAATACTTATTTCATTAAATCGTTTATAATTTGAAAGTTGGATATAATTTGTAATTTTGTTGAGCTAACTCATTACACTCATATGTTTTTTGCAGTACAATGGTGAGAGGCTTTTGGTAGCCATTGTCCTGAATTGCAGAGGTTTGCAATTCGTATTTTGAGTCAAACTTGCAGTGCTATTGGGTGTGAGCGCAATTGGTCTATCTTTGAGAGGATTCACACAAAGAAGAGAAACCGTTTGGATCAAAAACGGTTATCTGATCTAGTCTATGTCCAATACAATCTCCAGCTCAGATGCACCCAATTGCTGAACAAAAGATCTGATTCTGATCCCATTGCGTTGGAATACATTGATCCAACATCAGATTGGGTAGTGGATAGTCATCCAACAGAGTTTGATTTTGATGAGCATCTTGATTTGGATTTACAGGTGGAGGCATCACTCGAACATAATGTTCAGTTGAATGTAGATCATGATCCACTTGTACTAGCCTCAAGGCCAGCCCCAAGTCCTCCAGTTCCAGGCGCTTCTTCTGTGGAGCCATGACAAAAGTGCATATCTCGTCTATCTCAGCTTGCAGCTGTTGCACAACCTGCTAGTGCTACCACTTCTATAGTGGCGGTTGGAGATGATGATGAGGAGGAGCCATGGGGTCCCCTCTCTGACTCTGATGATGATCCAGAGATTGATCCACGTGATCTCGACTCCTCTGGTAGTAGCCAGTAGTACTGGTCACAGTTTACTTTTGTTGTAGAGGCCATTTCTAGCCTCCTTGGTTGTGTGTTTTTGTTTTGATCTCCATATCATCATCATGTACATGAGCCTGCTTTGATCATATGTTGTCTTCTATCTATACTCTAATGTTGTGTGTTTGGAAACATGAATGAAAATCTTTAAAATTATGTTTTTTATAAAAAAAATTAAATATTTAATGTATTTTTTACAACGATCGAGTCATTGAAATCGAGCTGGCCGAGTTGATATCGAGTCGGAGTCGGAGTCAGAGTCGACCCTCGGCCGAGTCGGTGTCGGAGTCAGAGTTTTAAAACAATGATTGTAAGCTTCGACCACTCTGATACAGGTCTTACACCATCACCAAGGATATGAGAGACAACACTTCGAACTCTATATCCCCCCATTCTTTACCTTGCATCGAGTATTCAATGTGGACCACCTTTGACCATACTTTCCACCATTGTTGGACACATCAGACATTGTTGAACAATTAACACCAACAGAACTCAATCCAAACTGCATTGAACATGTCATAATTGATCGGATCATGGACACACATATCAAGAACACTTGTAGAGGATCCAACTGTATCAATTTTTCAAATATGGCCAACTCTCGCACCAGGGAAAGTGGTTCACCAGGGACCAAGTTCAGCAGAAACATCCCCATCTCATGGAGGCACTCAACGCAATGGGGACCATTGCTTCCTAAGGGGGGAAGGACTAATCCAAGTGGATATTGGTGGCCACTCGCCTATTCCACTTGGACCCTCATCACCATTTCCTTTAGTTTCATTAATTGTAGCATAATTTACTATTTTTTGCAGTTTTTTTAGTCATGAACTTCCAGAGCCATTTTGAGGTCCTAAACGACATTTTTTTTGGAAAACGAGCAAACTTCAAATTTATAATAGGGGTTTGCAGTTGAAAGTTGTATTTATCGTATAAATCTTTTTAATGAGGTATCGTAAGCGTCAAATGGAGATCGTATGCCAAAATTACAACCCTGGAAAGTTGATGTACCCACTAACCCCAATGGGGCCCACAAACTTGTGGCGCTTCATCTCTTAGATTTAGGTTTTTGGATGTTTGGGGCTTTCCCTTGTTTCTCAATAATAGAAAGGCCTGTGAGCCTCATTATAACATAGTTCATAGGCATGTAGCTGCCACATCTCTTCTAAGAGTTAAGCTACCATCATTCAAGCTAGAGTATTTCCATTTTGCATGTAAACAGTTTTCAATATTTTGTTATTAATTAATTGAAGTTAAGCTTTCATTATAGCTCTATGTTTTTGTTTAAATTTGGATTTCATTTCATTCCTGCATAAATCTGGATCAAAATTCGAATTCTTTGACAAATTCAAAAATTTCAAGGTTGTTGTGAAAAAATTGCAGAAACTACAATAAGGTGATGAGGACCAATAATGGCAGAGAATTTTGTTGGAATGGATTCAAAGAATTCTATAAGAAATGTCATATAACAAGGTGAAAGACTACCCTACACACACCTCATCATAATGGAGTTGTAGAGAGAATGAATGGGATGTTGATGAAAAAACCAAAAAGGATGTTGAATTGAAGAATGATGAATCAAACTCAAAAGAACATGAATCGGAAGAAGAAGAACCACATACTCTGGTTTTGAGGAATTCAATTCGAGAAAGAAGGCAATCGAAAAGTTATTCTCCACCTAATTTCTCTTTAAATTTTGCTTTGTTTATTATAAATGTTGATCTTTGAATTGTTAGAGAGGTAGTGGATTTAGAAAATGGCACTCTGGAGAAGGCCATGGCTAAAGAAATGGCATTGTTGGACAAGAATGAGGCGTGAGATCTAGTAGAGTTGTTGACTGGAAGAAATCTCATTGGCAACAAATGGTTTTTTAAGAAGAAACTGAATGCAAAAGGAATATTATAGAAATACAAAGTGTGGTTAGTAACAAAAGGTTATTCCCAAGTTGAGGGAACTGAATTTGGTGAAATCTTTTCTCCTATAGTTAACTTCTATTAATTCCATTTATATGTTGTTATTGCTTTTGATTTTGATGGACATAAAAACAACATTTCTTCATGGGGACTTGGAATAAGAAATTTATATGAAGCAACCATAAGTCTTTACAATGAAGAGAAAGAAAGAGTTAGTGTGCAAACTAAAAAACTCTATATATGGGTTAAAGCAATCACCAAGGATGTGGTATGAAAAAATTGATAGTTAATGGAACTTGGCTTCACAAGGAGCAAAGCGGATCATTGTGTATATTTTAAATTATTTGGTGATCATCTTATTTATTTGGTCTTATATGTGGAGAATATTGTGTTGATTGGAAATGACGAGAAAATCATCCAAGAAGTGAAAACTCAATTGTCCTCTAGATTTGATATTAAGAATTTTCATGACGCTGATCCAAGAAAGAATATCGTCTGGGCAGGTTTCGTGTCTTGGTGGGAATCAGTGGCTTTCGCGCGCTCTACATGCGCGAGGGTTATCCCCCCATCTGGACCTGAAATTCTTTTAGATGAGTCCCTAATTCCTCATCGGGTCCGATTCTAAATTTTAATTGTTTGATTGTTTCCGGCCCGATTTTAGCCTCGTTCGTCTGATCTCTGAGGGGAGATCGAACAATCTCGGCTTTGTTTGTATTTTGTGGATATTGTATTTTTTTGGGGGACCGAGGCGCAACGTTTAAGCCTTTAGCTTGAGGCCCTAGGCTGTAAGCGGATGGTTTTTCTTTGGCCCACAGTTCCTTTGGGAATGTTGTATATTATGTAAGTTGTTTCTATATTTGATGAAATAGAAGGTACAACTCTTGCTTCAACAAACAAAAAAAGGTATTAAGAATTTTCAATGCTGCAAATTTCATTTTGGGCATGGCAATTAGAAGAAATCAAGCAAACAAGTAACTCTAGTTAAATCAGAGGAAGTATCTCGACACAATATTACAACAGTTTAATATGCAAGAATGTAAACCGATAAAAGTGTCTATTCTTATAGGTGTGAAGTTAATCTCGAGATCAATGTATCAAGACACAACAAAAAGAAGAGGACATGTCTTGTGTTCCATATCTCAATGAAGTTGGAAGTTTGACGTGTGGACTGGTTTGTTCTACACCAAACATTAGTGTGTGTATTGAGTAGGTAGGTATATGTCAAAATTAACGAATGAGCATTGGACGACAGTCAAAAAGGTTTTCAATTATTTATGTGATACTATTAGCTATGGGTTGTGCTACCAAAGAAGATCGGGATCAGATAGAGTGATGGACATACATGGTTCCATTGATGCAAATAACATGGGAGATCTAGATTACAGAAGATCTACAAGTGGTTATATATTTAGCCTATTTGAAAGAGCTATCAATTGGGTGATAAAGAGACAAACTATAACAACACCCTCAACTACATAAGTTGAATACATGACAACCACTCATGCAAGCAAAAAATCAATATGGTTACAAAGATTGTGTTCAAGTATTGAGTTGGTACAAGAAGCTGCAAAGATAGATTATAATAGAACAAAGTGCAATCTTGCTGGGATAAAACTCGGTGTATCATTCTAAGACAACATATTGATGTGCAGTGTCACGTTGTGAAAGATATGGTTGAAGAAAAAAAAGATGTTGGTGAAGGTGAACACTTCGAATTTTTGCAAATTCATTAACAAACTTTGTGAGCATTGGGAAGTTTTCTTCGTGTAGAAGAGTAATGCGCATTATTTTAACAATTCCATTGGTAAAAGAAGATCACTTGAAAGAAGAATTGTATTAAAGACATGGAAAAAAAAACCTTTTAATTTTGAAAATTGCATAAAAGTATTAAAAACGTGGGAAAAAATATCTTGATGTTTTCAATTGTTGTTGTTTCTTTTGTGATATTTTCAACAATTTCATTGGTGAAATATGATAAATAGACATTTTTTTCATAAATCAACACATAATGATATTTAACTATAGATCCAAAATAGTTTACTATGTTTCTTATAGGATTCAAAATTATATAGTTGAGATGTAAATTTTTATTAACCTAATACACAATCAAGTAATAATATTTATACGTGGATTAAAAAACCTTTCCAAGTTATATATAACATTCAAAATTCAATGATTAAGATGTAAATTTTTATGAACCCACAATCAAGTAATAAGATTTCCATGCACATAAAAAAAACCTTAAAACTTTACATTTCATATTCCATATAATGTAGAATCCAAACTTCTATAGTTGAGATATAATTTTTTTATGAGCCAATTGTAATAAATAAAATTTCATGTAGATCTTTAAAAACTTTTAATGTTCCATGTTAAATCCAAAATTCTAATTCCATAGTGGAGACATAAACATTTTGTTTATGTAAATACACACCAAATATGTACTGTCCTATAATAAATTAAAGCATAACTACTTGTATCTAAGAGAGAAAAAACCCACACAATTCAAATACATCTCAATATACTAAACAATAGTGTATACAATAATGAGTGTATACAATAATGACTCTATTAGTCTCTAGATATACTTACATATACTTATCTGCATTCATTCATTGTTCACTTAACACACTAATTACATATTTCGCCGCATACATACCAATTACATACTTATCCGTATTTATTCATTATTCATGTAGCAAACTAATTACCAATTTTACCACATACTTCCATAGAGAGAAAAACTTCCACAAAACTGAAATACATCTAATATAATCAACTTGAACATAAACAGTTTACAATAATGACTCTTGATTTCTCCATATAGTTATCTTCATTCATCCATTGCTCATGTAGCCATGATTTCTCCATATACCTATCTTCATTGATCCATTGCTCATCTAGCCATGCTAACTACTTACACATTTCACCATACATACTTCCATTGGAGTCTTGCAAGGAATATTCCCAGCAAGCTAGCTTTTAGCGGTCACATAGCAACAACCGGGCATATTAAAAAACTTTGAATCGCCTTTTTTGTTTAAACTAGTACACCTATATTGAGAACTGTACACTCTTGACATATTGCTAGTGTATCAGTCATCTCCAGTATACTCCATAATATGGTGATTTGTGTCTACTTGATTCCCTGAAAAAACACATATATCATTCATAAGCACTAGTTTTGATTCTGGCACCTTAAGAAGCCCTTTAATTCTTTTGTGGCATTCATTGCCAACTAAAATCTTTTGAACCTAAAAATATGGAAATCCATGTATATATATTGGATATAAATTCCACAATAATTGTGTGACACTGTCGAAGTCACAAAGAGTAATTTCTTGTCCATCTGTTGCAATATCACACCAGCTGCAACTTCAAGCTTTGCCAAAATGTCCGCAACCTAGGCTAGTCAATCCATGATGCACCGACCACTTTGGCCATGAATGCATATCTGTCTGCTGCTTCGTCAATCTGCAGTTGGGAAAAAGTGTTATATTTAGTATGAAACGGACATTTCTGCAACGTACAACACACTTGAACAGAGTAAATCGAGTTCTAGGTGTGGAATAGTAAATACGCTTTGAAAATCAAAACTTTACAAACAATTAGACACAGCTAGCTGTCTACAGATTTTATTTCTTACAAGCAAATCAGTGAAATCACTGAAAAATTGCATATAGAAAAAGCATATTATGGAAAAATAATAACTCACCAGCTTTTGGGTTGGCCTTCCTGCACCATGGCCAGATTTGGTATCAATTCGGCCAATAATGGGGTTGGTCTATGGACTATTCTCCTCGCTCTTACATAGAACATATTGCATCGTCTATATACACATGAAGTTCAAAATCGATATAAACAAATTAGCTATGGATTTAAAATAAATTATAATAGAACACAAATCACACATATGTTATGTCTGTTTGTGAAAATAGGGACGGAAAAGAGTCACCAATGGTTCGTGCATCAATAGTTGCCTATAAGCTTCAACATTCAACTATCAAACATTAGTTGACATTTAATGCAGGGCCAGAGCCATATCAAGTACTCACTGCTAGGAGCTTCAAAGAGTGGAGTGGCACAACACGGTCGTCATGATCTGCTGTCAATAACATTATAGCAGGATACTGTAAATTCTGTCCCAATTTGTCCCATGGTGTCTTTACATTATGCAATGGTGAGTATATGCAGCAATGAAAGAATGTGTTATACGAACAGTTGATGATGCCTTTTTCAAAAAGCAAGAAGTTGGAGCAAATAGCTCTGGCTTAGCTCAAGTGGTCTAGACTTAGACATGAAGTTTTTTTATTGTTGCTAGTTGTTGCTGATCACAAGTTTGACTCTCCCTGATTCCTTTGGGGCGAGACCCCATATTTAGGGCCAGTGGTTTAGCCAATTTACCATCCATGAAATGCCGGAAAGTACTCCTAGAGCACAAAATAAAAATAAAAACTAATAGAGCATTTTTTGATAGGGTGAATAGAAAAAGAAAAAACATTTTATCTTCATTTCAGATCACTAACAGTTTGAATATTATTTAAATTTTAGACACTGCTACTTATTAGTTAGAGAGACAGGCTCCATTTGTCCTCTTACTTAATCAGCCAATGAAATTCGTCTTCCTTATCTGAAGAGCCATAATCAGTAGTCCACGCATGGCCTGCAGATTTCAGCACAAGTTCCATCATCAGTTGCCCTGCAGATGCCTACGTCTAGAGATTACCCTAACCAGAAGAGGAGAAGTAGTTGAATATTATTATCACAGTAAAACTTACCAATAGTAAATTTATGAAAACGCAACATGTCCATAACACCCACATGAGCCAGTGTGCAACCAAATAGGTCAGGTCTCTGTTTAAACGCAGAATTAACGATCAAAACCTCTTATTTCACCGAAAAACGATCTGCTAAATGCTCCCTGCATTTCTTTTTGAATAAGTTTTAGGAAAACCAATACAGAGGCAAAAACATTTTCTTTGGGATAAACAACTTTTTCGATTGGATTCTACATTGAAACGAAAGGAGGAAGGATTGAAGCAAGCAACTGGTTTATACAGGACCTTTATTTAACCGCGCATCTTATCATCAAATACATGGACATACCTGATTTGTGCAAGCTGCAACAAGAAGTCCACCATTACTGCCTCCTTCAATACATAACTTTTTAGGTTGTGTATATCCCTCTGAGACAAGGAACTCGGCGGCAAATATGAAATCATCAAAGCAATTTTGTTTTTTGGCAAGGGAGCCTGCTTTAAGCCATTCTTCTCCATATTCGCCACCACCACGAATATTTGCAATTGCAAAAACTGCCCCTAGATGTCTTGAAATGACAATATGACCAACACTGAAGTTTGGAGTGATGCTAATGTTAAAGCCCCCATAACCATATAATAGAGCTGGATGAGAACCATCAAGAGCAATGTCTTTCTTGGATACAATGAACATTGGTATCTGAGTTCCATCCTTGCTGGTTATGAAAACCTGACAACAACCGAGACGGATCAGTAACAGTATTATATTAGAAAACAGTCACATCAGTATTCAATCCAGATGGACTGCATGATATTGCCCATTAGTATTAAGTATTCCAATTGAGGAGAATAGAAACATCCAACTGAGGAGAATAGAAACATCTATCTTGTAGCAGGAAATTAAATGAATTCTAATGTGAAACACTGAAACCCTATTGCTTTTACAATCAGATTACTTGTTTAAAACATTCAATAGAGAAGATTTTCTCCAATAACCGTTACCTGTTTAGCCTCAAACTCTGTCCGATCAAAGCCTGGAACAACAGTCTCTCTGAAAACCACTAACTGTGGTTTTTCCACATATAGGTTGCATCGATAGATAATGCCAGGGGTAAGAAAGCTTGTAAAACCAATAAATATCTCCTTGTCTTTACGGCTTCCTGATATTCCAGAAACTGACCAAATATCTATTGGCAAATTATGAAGCAAATTTCCAGATTGCAAGTCTCGTATTTCCAAAACATACTTGACATCGCTTAAATAGCTTAATAGAAGTTGATTTCCATTGACACAGCATGCTGATTCAAGCACGTCCTTCTCAGATTCTTCAATAACGTCACTCCAGGCTTCCGGCTGCAAAAGGTCTACACGAACCAATTTATGCCTAGGAGCATTTTTATTGGTTCGAAAAGTGAACAAAGTGCCATCATGTGCAACAAGATCATACTGTGCTTCAAAGTTGTCAATAAGTTTTTGGAAAGGAAGCATCTCTTCCCTGCCTCTGAAACCTTCAAGACCTTGAGGAAGAGAGGTAAGATCACAATAAAAGAGCCTGTTCACCGTGTCACAGCCTTCTGTCATATATAAAAGAACATACTGCCACAAAGAAAACAGGTAACTGTGAAAGGCCAGATGAACAACCTTGCATGGAATTATAGATGCTTCGTACAAGGAAATTATCATTTTATTCTTCTAGAACATATAATTACAGACGTTTCATACAAGAAAATCATCATTTTATTTCAGTGTTTTAAAACATTAGTTTGCTTAAAACGAAAATCCAACAAAAATGTTTGAAGTGTCATATTTTTCAGATAAGACAGATCATTCCCACCAAAGCCAAATAAAGTTATGTTGGGCATTCATGTGTTGTACATGAATTAAATTGAGTGCAAATCATATGGAATGTGCAGAATGTGCAATAGATCAAAGTATATTGTGAGGTGTATGAAAAAGCTCCAGCTAGGAATATTGTTGACTTTGTCCCAGTGTCAGCCAAGTATTCTGCCTCTCGAGTTCAAAACTTGCTTAATAATTTTTCTTTTTATAAGCTACTTAGACAATTTGCGATAGATATCCAGAACCCGAAGTGATTTTTGGGGAATAACACTTTAAATGGGCTAGAATAACATTGAATATAAGCACTACTTACACCCAGAAAGAAACTCGGGGCTAAATAGAAGTTGTCAACAAAGGACTAATTACAAAGGATACTCGAGGACACAAAATAAAAGGGTAGAACGGTTGTACTCAAGTCAAAATTGGTAAAATATTAAGGATATACATGAGGATACAAAATAAAAGGGTAGAATGGTTGTATTTAGGTCAAAATTGGTAAAATACTAGATACCCAAGGACACAAAATAAAAGGGTAGAACGGTTGTATTTAGGTCAAAATTGGTAAAATACTAAGGATATACATGAGGATACAAAATAAAAGGGTAGAATGGTTGTATTTAGGTCAAAATTAGTAAAATACTAGCTACCAATCATCTACGAAAATGTCCCCTTTCAAGACACGAGATGGATATGCGAACTCCTTTTTTTTCGAAGAGTGGATTCTAAGTCAATCAAATATTCACAAAATAAACAAAATAAAAGGGTAGAATGGTTGTATTTAGATCTCAAGACTCAAACTTTGTAAAATACTAGCTATTAGTCATTTACAAAAATGTCTCCTTTCAAGGCACTATATAGATATGTGAACTTCATTTTTTCAAAGAGTGGGCTCTAAGTCAATCAAATGTCCCTGTAACAATTGAGCTACTCCAGGAAATGTGGGACTGAATAGACTTTCAAGGTCCACTACAAATATGAACCTCCTCTTCGAGATTGGATTATAAAAATCAATCAAAGGTAAATGTAACGATTGAGTCACTCCAAAAAAAATGCAAAGCATTCTTAGAAAATTAACATAGAAGCCCCGGTTTGAAATTGGTGATATAGTATTCATTCGTTCATTCATCTACGACCTATGGTTTTAAAACAAGGAAGAAGAATTTCATTGGCTTATTAAGTAAGAAGACAAACAAAGCTTATCTCACAATTTAATAAGTAACATATTGTCTAAATAAACTTCAAACTATTAGAAATATCAAATGAAAATGAATTGATTGTTCGTTAGTAAATTGAAGATGCCGTGTTTGGAGAAGAAATGGATGAAGTTCAAGTAGGCCCTAAAGAAGTCACTGGATTTCATGGGAAAGAAGCTACAAATTAAATATACAGGTGATATTTTACCAATTCAAACAGAAAAAGGGACCAAGTATTGATGGAGATGGCATCCTAGGTCTTGGAGATATTGATTATTCACTAGATTCCTAAGAATTAATGTAGGAATGGGAGAATCAAATGCATGAGTTGCATGTTACGATATTCAGTTCAAGGAAAGTGATAAAAGTATAAGAAGCACAATCAACAATCAACCACCACAAGAAGAAAACGAGAAGAAGAGACTGTGTACCTAAAAATAATCTGCAAGAAAGATTAAACAAGAAAAAAAGAGAAATTCAAGGGCCAAAATTTATTTGCAAAAGGCAAAATAAGTTAACATGCAAAGGCAGAAAACTCAAAAAAAAGACAATGGCATACAACAGCAACAGTCCATTCTTGTTAGAATAGAGGTAGGGTAGCAAAAGTAACAACAAAAGACAAGATGCAAGAAAAATAAGGTCAAGATGAAGGATGGAATTGTTAGGAATGCTGGATGGAATTGTTGGGAAAGTGTGGCATGTCACATGCCTATCTCCACACCATTCATGTCTTTGCATTGTAATCTAACTCCAATAAAGGAATTAGGGTTGTAAGCTAATTTGGGTAAACTAATTAAATTTTGGATGTTGTATAATCCTATATATTGTATTGTAAATGGTGAGATTAATACAATGAGAGATAGAGGTGTGGCTCTAACATTTGTAGAGTAAATCTCTAAGCATTGTGTGGTTTCTAGAGTAAATCTTTAAGCATTGTGTGTGAATGTGACGCAGCAGCAACGTTAGATTTTTTTGATTTAAATCCAAAGCGAACCTTTATAACCCAATAATCGCTCTTTATTAACCCAACAAACGTTCTTTGTTTCTATCGGAACCGAAGCCCTTTAATAAAATGGAAACACAGTTCCAATATAATTCCTTTCTGTCTTAAAACCCACTTATAATAGTGGTTGAATGCTATTTAAAACAGTTTCAATCGATACAATTCTGATTATCGCAATCGGAGATCACATCATACCATAACATATGTATGTTATGTCATTTAACAAGGCTCCGGTGCGATTCAATCGACAATCGCCAATCAGGTCTTTTACACGGTGCTCTCACTTCAACGTTCCAAAGTTCCGATCCAATCCAAATCGGAATCGGAGATTGCCGAAGCTGAATGTTAATTGATTTATCGCTGATTTACACAACGCCGATTGAACATTCGTACCCGATGCAATTCAAAATTATATTGTGAATTAACTCAACTCCACTCAAAGAGATCTGTAGCGCCTCTTTAACCATTTCACTATGTTAAACTATTTTCAACTCACTAATTTCGATACGGCCCGATTTGCATCAATCACTAGAATTCTCATAATTTAACCAAAAATACACACAGGTCATCATTTCTGCAATCCATTTCGCACAAAAACCAGTATTCAAAACTCCACGCACATCTTACAGAGAGACACACAATCTTTACTTATTCATACTATTTCAGAAAAACAGAGTTCGCCCTTGGCGAGTTTACAAAGGAAATCTCTGTTACAAAAACAATCCTCACTTCATTCTGAGCTTTTGCTCCACACCAATAACCACACTAACTCTCTCTCCGAAGAATCTCCTCACCTATACAATTTTCTCTATTAATTCTTCTAATAATAGATAACAGAATCCCCTAATTTCCCTAAAGATCCTAACAATAAAATCTCCTATCTTCTCACTCACGGTTACACCTATCTTATCACTAAATCTCAAATAGAACAGTCGCATTTATTTCAATAACAACAAACTACTAATAATTCGACTTCCACAGTAAACTAAATTTGACCAACAGTAAATGAAATTCACTCTATCAAGCCACAACATGTGAACAGATTTTTCACATTGCTGGCCTATTCTGATGCTCCTGCATCAGTCTCCCACGGAGGAAAAGATTTGTTCATTAAACTTTTAAGATTTATTCTGTATCTCTGCAATTCAGCTGCTGTCAACCAAATGGAATCTTCCATTGGTTGCTCCTTCCACTTGACAAGATACTGGAGATATGTCTGCCCTCGGGTTTTCTTGGATATTCTTTGATCCAAGATATCTTCAACTTCCTTTTTAGATGCTTTTGGTACCTGTTCCTCCCAGTCTACAGTTTGAACTTCATCACCTGTAACTTTAGTTTGCAACTCGGTCTCTGCTTCTTTGAATGAATATAAGTCTGCAATATTAAAAATGGGGGATATTTCGATCCCTTCCGGCAATTCAATCTCATATGCATTGGCTGAAAACTTCCTTTTGATTTTACAGGGTCCTATTTTCTTCAGGTTCAACTTATTATAAGTCTTTGTAGGAAATCTCTCTTTCCTCAAATATGCCATGACCAAATCTCCTACCTGAAACTCCTTTTTCTTTCTTTTCAGATCTGCTCTCTGCTTGTATCTTTTGCTGCTTTCCTGGAATTTACCTTTAACTTCTTCCTATAGCTTCTGCATTTATTCAACAAAATCTTCAGCACTTGCACTTCTAGCTTCTTGTTTTCCCAAATCCCTAAGCTCATATACTCCTCTCGAATGCATTCCAAAGACAATCTGGAATGGACTCATTCCTGTGCTTCTATTTGGTGTATCGTTGTAAGCGAATTCAACTTGAGCTAATGCCAAATCCCACTGTTTGGGATTCTGATGTACCAGACTTCTTAGTATATTTCCCAAGCTTTTGTTCACAACTTTAGTTTGTCCATCCGTCTGAGGATGGTAGGCTGAACTGAAACTGAGTTTAGTTCCCAGCTTCTTCCAAAGTGTCCTCCAAAAATGCCCTACAAATTTAGTATCTCGATCTGATACAATGCTTACAGGTAAACCATGAAATCTTACAATCTCTGAAAAGAATAAATTTGCTATGTGCGTTGCATCATTAGTTTTTTTACAAGCAATAAAATGGGCCATTTTTGAAAATCTGTCTACAACAACATAAATAGAATCATTTCCTCTCTGAGTTTTTGGTAAATCCAGAACAAAGTCCATACTCACTGCATCCCATGGTCGATCTGGTATGGGCAATGGCTGATATAAACCTATATTCTGACTCCTTCCTTTGGCATACTGACATATCCTGCATTTCTCAACAAACTTTTTAAAATCAGTCTACATTTTAGGCCAATAATAAAAAACATTCACCTGAGCGAAGGTTTTATCTTGTCCAAAATGACCAGATAAACCTCCACTGTGCTTTTCCTTAATTATGTTCTCTCTCATGGAACATTTAGGAATACATAATTTGTTGCTTTTAAATAATAGGCCTCCTTGAATAAGGTAGTCCATCCACTGACTGCTGTTATGGCTCACGGGATTTTGAACTGTTGTGTAGATATCTTTAAAATCCTCATCATCCTTGTACATTTCTATCATTTCATCAAACCCTACAACACCCACTTTAAACTCTTGCAAAAGAAAACTTACCCTGCTCAACGCATCTGCCACTTTATTAGACTTACCGCTTTTATGCTTTATTACAAAAGTGAAACTTTGCAGAAATTCCACCCATTTGGCATGCTTCCAATTTAGTTTTGGTTTATTATTAATAAACTACAAAGTGTGGTTGTCTGAATATAAGATGAATTCCTTTGGCAGTAAGTAATGCCTCCACTTTTTCAATGCCTGCACAATAGCGTAGAATTCTTTGTCATATGAAGAATATTTCCTTTTCACATCATTTAATTTCTCACTGAAATACGCTATCGGTCTTTGCTCCTAGCTCAACACCGCACCAACTGCTTCTCCACTTGCATCAGTTTCCACTTGAAAGACTTTCTCGAAATTTGGCAATGCTAGGATTGCCTTTTCGGTTATCTTCTTTTTCAACAGATCAAAGATCTTATCAATTGCCTCTGTCCATCGAAATGGCTGATTGACCTCCTTGATTGTCTCAAGGATTGGTGCACAAACTTGACTGAACCCTTTTATAAACTTCCTGTAAAAACTAGCAAGTCCATGGAAACTCCTTACCTCGAATACACTTCTGGGAGTAGGCCAGTTTCTGATTACTTGTACCTTTTCCAGATCCATTTTAAAACCTTCTCCGAAAGTCACAAATCCCAGGTATAGCAGCTCCTCTTTCATGAAACTACATTTCTTTAAATTAATTAGTAGTTTTTCCTTCTGCAGAGTTTTCAGGACTAACTTCAGATGTTCCAAATGTTCCTCTTTACTTTTGTTGAAAACCAGAATATCATCAAGGTAAACAACAACAAATTTACCTGTATATTCTTTCAAGACCTCGTTCATTAGTCTCATGAATGTGTTGGGCACATTAGTGAGCCCAAAAGGCATCACTAACCACTCATACAGTCCACTATTTGTTTTGAACATCGTTTTCCATTCATCACCTTCCCGAATTCTGATCTAATGATACTCACTTTTTAAATCGATCTTAGTAAAGTACCTGGATCCACTTAAACAGTCCATTAAATCATCCATCCTGGGCAAAGGAAATCTGTGCCTAACAGTTATCTTGTTGATAGCTCTAGAGTCGGTGCACATGTGCCATTCTCCTCCCTTCTTCAGACAAAGCACCGTTGGCACAGCACACGGGCTCAGACTTTCTTGAATCAGCCCCTTGTCCATCAGCTCCTGAACTTGTCTTGCAACCTCTGCGTTTTTCTGGGGAGTTAATCTATATGCAGCTTTATTAGGTAGACTCACTCCTGGTAATCAAGTCGATATGGTGGCTCGCACTTCTCATCGGTGGCAATTCATTCGGTAATTCATCCACGATGATATCCATAAAATTATTTAACACAACTTGAATCTCTTCAGGCAAATCATTTAAATTCGTGGAGGTTAAAATTACCTGGGGCTTCCCTACGATAGCGAAATGCACTTCTTCGCTTTTATCGACCTCTTGTAGCAGTTCTTTGCAACTTATTAGCATAATATTATTCTCTGGCAATCTTTTATCACTATCATCCTTCACTGGCAGCAACATGTGTCTAATTTCGTCCTTCTCTATGGTATATGTATTCCTTCTCCCATCATGAATCGCCTTCTGGTCAAATTGCCATGGTCTTCCCAATAACACGTGACATACATCCATGGGCATTATGTCACATAAGATCTCGCCTTTGTATGTGCCGATCTGCATTTCCACATTACACTATTCTGTCATGATAACTTGATGACCCTTCTGAAGCCAAGATACTTTGTAAGGTGCAGGATGTGCTTTCCTTGTTAACCCAAGCTTCTCCACCATCTCCGTAGACACAAGATTGTCAGTACTCCCGCTATCAATTGTGACCTTACAACACTTACCCTTTGATTTGCATGTAGTCCTGAACAAATTCTTCCTTTGCGTTGGTTCTCCAATCCCTTTTTCAGATCTAAGCAAAGTTCTTCTGAGCAACAATGATTCGCCTTCTTCAGGTGGTTCCTCTTTCACCACAAGTCAGGTGGTTCAGGCTCTGCCTCAACCACGTTTGCACCCCTCTGGCTTGCTGATTTGTTATGAGGACAGTCCCACGACATATGACCCCATTCTCCACAGGTATAACACCTAACATCTCTGCCTCGCCCTCTTCCTCTAGGCGCGAATCTCCCTCTACTAGATTCACCCATCTGTGGTGATCTGCTGCTTGAACTTCCTGTTTCAACTTGATGCTGTGTTCCTCTAGATCTGCCAGCTCCTCTACCTCTCGCTGAGCTCTTTCCTTTGTTTCTTTGACTATGTTTTCTTAATATTTTCTCCTTTGCTTTCAGGCTTGCTTGATAGGCATCCTCAACAGTTTTCAAACTTATCAGGCTAAGCTCATCTTGTATTTCATACCTTAGCCCATTAACATATCTAGCTACTTTCTCCAAATCATCTTCCACATGCCCTGTTCTATTAACTTGTAGAATTCTTCTGTATACTCCTTAACAGACATTCCTTTCTGCTTCAGATTTTGCATCTGCTTAAAAAGATTCAAATGATAGTCTTTAGGCAAAAACTTGGCTTTTAGTTTGCTGACCATTTTATCCCACTGCTTGATCTTAAATTTCCCCTTTCTCGTTCTTGATATCTGTAATTCGTCCCACTAGATGGCTGCATGGCCCTTCAGTCTAGTGACTACAAACTTCACCCTCTTATTCTTCTCGACCTCTTCATAATAAAAGTATTGATCTATGGATCTAATCCAATCCATAAGCTCCTCTACATTCAAACTCCCTTCATACATAGGAGTTTCCATCTTGGGTTTGCTTCCAACTTTTGCTAGCATCTTGAGGACTTTGACAGTTTCATTTTCTTCTCCTGCTTCCGCTTCTTCATCAGATTCTTCTTAAGAACTTTCAGCTCCCTCATCAGGCGCTCTCCTCTGGGCTGTCTCCATTGTCTCCATTCGTTCACGTAATCTCCGCACTTCTTTTATCAAAACTGCATTTGGTTCTGGTCTCCCTCGACCAATTCCCCTTCTCGGTGGCATTTTTGCTACAAACACCTGTCTCTTTGACTTTGATACCAAAAATTGATGCAGCAACAACGTTAGATTTTTTTGATTTAAATCCAAATCGAACCTTTATAACCCAACAATCGCTCTTTATTAACCCAGCAAACGTTCTTTGTTTCTATCGGAACCGAAGCCCTTTAATAAAATGGAAACACAGTTCCAATATAATTCCTTTCTATCTTAAAACTCAATTATAATAGTGGTTGAATGCTATTTAAAATAGTTTCAATTGATACAATTCCAATTATCGCAATCAGAGATCACACCATACCATAACATATGTATATTATGTCGCTTAACAAGGCTCCGGTGCGATTCAATCGGCAATCGCCAATCAGGTCTTTTACACGGTGCTCTCACTTCAACGTTCCAAAGTTCCGATCCGATCCAAATCGGAATCGAAGATTGCCGAAGCTGAATGTTAATTGATTTATCGTTGATTTACACAACGTCGATTGAACTTTCGGACCCAATGCAATTCAAAATTATATTGTGAATTAACTCAACTCCACTCAAAGAGATCTGTAGCGCCTCTTTAACCATTTCACTGTGTTAAACTATTTTCAACTCACTAATTTCAATACGGCCCGATTTGCATCAATCACGAGAATTCTCATAATTTAACCAAAAATACACACAGGTCATCATTTCTACAATCCATTTCACACGAAAACCAGTATTCAAAACTCCATGCACATCTTACAGACAGACACACAATATTTACTTATTCATACTATTTCAGAAAAAACAGAGTTTTCCCTTGACGAGTTTACAAAGGAAATCTCTGTTACAAAAACAATCCTCACTCCATTTTGAGCTTTTGCTCCACACCAATAACCACATTACTCTCTCTCCGAAGAATCTCCTCACCTATACAATTTTCTCTATTAATTCTTCTAATAATAGATAACAGAATCCCCTAATTTCCCTAAAGATCCTAACAATAAAATCTCCTATCTTCTCACTCACGGTTACACCTATCTTATCACTAAATCTCAAATAGAACAGTCACATTTATTTCAATAGCAACAAACTATTAATAATTCGACTTCCACAGTAAACTAAATTTAACCAATAGTAAATGAAATTAACTCTATCAAGCCACAACATGTGAACAGATTTTTCACATTGTTGGCCTATTCTGATGCTCCTGCATCAGAATGCTATTGTTTTCCATTTTGTTTTATAAAGAATCTGCATGCATCGGTTTACTATAAAAGTTTAAAACTTACATTTGATATTAGAGATGTATTATTGACTTCAAAGGGATGCCTTCATTACTAATGATTTGGCTCAATTTTTTATAGAGAAAATTTATCTTGGGCCTATAATAAACCTAGTTTCAATGGAAGCTCGTGGTGGTGATTCTTGTGTTGAAAGTGAATGGCGAGCAGTTCTAAAATCTGTTGAAATATGTAACTAGGTTCGATCTTCATAATGACATATGTAATCATGATTTCATGTATTTTATGTAATGAGAAAAATAAATTATTATTGTTGACCTTGAGGCATAGGTTTCATGCTCAAGAGGAATTTATTTTATAGGTGGGGCTTATGAGTCATTGTCATGTATGAATGACCCTTTTGGGCATGTTACATATTGTAAAAAGATTTATCGAAGTCAAAGTCAAGTCAGAGAACTCTCCAAAGACCATGTCATAATGCAAAAGAACAAGTCAGCCTTCTCAAGCATCAAGTTGGCCTAAAGACAACTTCAAGTCAGCCTAAAAGCATGGAGGAAGAGTCTATATATAGGACTTGCCCTCACTTAAGGAGACATTCTTTCATCATCATCAACCTCGATCTAAGGGAGAATAAGTGACTGAAAAGGGAAGCAAAGAAAGAGATAATCTCCAATAGAAGAAATCGAAGGTTTGCATCTGTTTTAAGGCCTGAATCTGTCACATGTGCAAGGAAGGATTAGGGCATTCACCTGTTGCAGAAAGGCTGAAGTGCAGACCCTTAGGAAGCCGAATCAAGACAAGGAATTGATCTATCTTTCAAGCCGAGATCACAAGAAGATTAACTCTAGTCAAGTGAAGGAGGAAAAGGACTGAAACTTCCCCAAGTCTGCCACATGTGCGAAAAGTACAATCCATTGCACGAAGTTGAAAGTCGCAATCAAGGAGGCCGAGAATGTTAGACTAGTGTTGCAGGAGCGAAGGCTAAAGTGAAAGAAGAGATTGCGGCTGAACCAAGAAAGGATTAACTTTGAATTGAGGCAATTTGACTTGGACTTGGAGAAGTTCTTGGTCAAGGATCTAGGTCTTGGAATTCGTCAATTGAAGATTCTATAAGAAGAAGAATTCTATGGGTTTTCCTCTCAAGCTTGGAGAGGTTTTGACCCTAGTTGATCACCTATATCTTGTGTCTTTTGTCTCATTGTTCATTATGGTTTTGGTAGCTGTTTGATGAAGAAAACACAATAATAATCAAAGGTAAAGAAGAACCTAATCAAGGAAAAAGAAAAGTCTTCACAAGCAATTATCATTGCAAGAGAAATCATCTTTATGCTACTGCCCCAGATTTCTCAACATGGTATCGAAGCTAAGCTGACAAGTCAAGGAAGGGCAGCTCAATAAGGAACATTCAAGGACCAAAATATTATCAAGGGCATCAAGAAGATCCTTTCATCTCCAAGGAATTTCAAGCACAAGGATTACATAAAAGATCTCAAAATCCCTAACATTCTTGGGTACCTCGCTTATTTATCAACTCAAAGAAAGGAATACTTAGAATTTAAGAAGAAGGCTTGATCAAGTTCTGAAATTCTCAAGTCTGAAAACAAAGAAATCTAAAGAGGACTATATCTCTCTCAAGACATTGAAACTCAATCCAAAGTTCACAAATTCTGGCTTCAATCCCTCTCCAAGTAAGCAGACTTCCAAATTGTGTGCATAATGAAGCGGTTTTTTCAAAAGGCTGCAGGTCTAATTCAAATATTCAGAATAGTCAGAATCCTTTGACAAGAAGATTGAATCTCTGTGACTTAAAGAAGAAGATTGTTATCTGTAGCAACCACATGATTTCCAGACATCCTCAGAAAGGAATCAAATTCCTCAAGAAAACCGCAAAATTCATGAAGATAGTTCATATCATATTTTGCAAAGCATCGTGTTTGGGATGAATCAATCATCTATGACATTGAGGGTGCAATCATCTTCAAATCAAATATATTTGTTCTCTGTACAACAATCAATCATTTGTGAAGGCTAATTTCCTCTACAATCATCTATACATTCTGACAAGCATTTAAATAAAAAAACTACAGGCAGAAAGTAAGTGCAACAAAAGGAGTTTCCATTATGAAGGTTTTGTTGCTGAGAAGTCTTGTAGCCATCAAGGTAGCAGAAAGGAGCTACAAAGGAGTTCGTGAAGAAGCATGTCTCAACAAGAAGGACAATAATTTCCCTGGTTAAAAAATTCTTGAAGAGAACATAAAAGTCAGTAAAAACAACAGTACCATGGCATCCAGAAATACCAACCATTACAGGTAGGTATCCATGAGGTATGTATGATATTTCCTTTCAATTTTTAAGGGTCCATCATAAGATGTTGTAGGGTTAAAATTATGGCTCTAGGGGTTTGTATTTTGACAGCTCATAAGAAAGCCTAGTAATGAGGAACCCTAGTATTAAGGTACTTGTTCCCTATGATTTCTAAGGTTTGTTAGGATTCTAGAACATGGGATAAACCCTAGAATAACATGAAGAGAAAATAATATGATCTAGGGTTTGAACTTAAGAAACCCTAGGATGACCTCTTGATTGCATAAAATCCTAGAAAGATAACTTGACATCATATTTTAGTATTATGTACTTTGCTTGGGGTACTTGTCAATAAATATTGCAGGTACAAGACATAAAGGTGAATAGGATAAGGCCTTGTTTTAAGAAGCATGATAGAAGTAGGGAACTATACTGACCCTTGGGCACTATTCATGATGTATGGATACCTACAAGAAGTAGAAGGTGGAAGACCTCTACCATGGTTAAAGAATTACAATCAATAAAGTATGATAGGATGCATCACATTAAGAATGGCATACGATTGATAGCAAGAGCTCATGACATCATCATGGAAAGATTGAAAGATAGTTGAAGTCTATGGAAGTCATTATTGGAAGGAAGTAGCTCTTGGTAACCTCATTAGAAGCATAAGTAGTAGTTATGGGTAAAACGAGAATAATCTAGTATGAAGCTCACCATACATCATTGGGAAGGAGAATCTGCATGATGAGGATAATCAGGGTCCTCGGCTGGAATATTCATTAGAAGGTTCATCTCTTGAAATATGCCTCACTAAGAATTCCACTTGGGATGGGATTCAACGTTTAGAAGAATGATGGTATGATGACAAAAGAATGTAGCAGGTCAAAGATGACTGAAGCACTCTCAATCAAGGAGAGGAAGTTGTTGAAGGAAGTAGAGATGACCAAAGAAGAAAAGAGGTATGTATGAATATGTTCAATAAGTCAAGTCATGTCATTATATAGTTGCAGATAGTAAGGATGCATGCTCTACCTCATAAGCATGATCAAGGGAAAAGGGTATCTTTCATTAAAAGGATGCATAAAGACATAGGTCACATATTAACTAGATGAAATCAACATAATATGTCCTCATCAAGAATATGAGGTGGTTGACAAAATGAAGGAACTATGATTGGGAGTTCTTGGGAAGTAATATGTGAATAAAGGGAAAAGAAGAAATCGTGAAAGAGGCAACTATAGAGAAGGCAATGAACATCCTATGACTAGAAGAATTGACTATTATATCTCTATGGGAAACATATGAAGACTTGCAACTATAGAGAAGGCAATCAACATCCTATGACTAGAAGAATTGACTATGATATCTCCATGGAAACATATGAAGACCTTGGAAAAGTTTGAAAAGAAAGAAGACCCTTGACAAAAAAAAATCTTGGAGATGTGTCAATATGAATGCAAGATATTGATGTTGCAACAAGCAGATGTCATGATGAAGGGCCATCACAAAAGGTAATTTTTTATTTGATGTTCATTTCTGATTTTTTGAATAATATTTGGATGGGCTTGATGTTGCAACAAGCAGATATCATGATGAAGGGCCATCACAAAAGGTATTTTTTTATTTGATGTTCATTTCTGATTTTTTGAATAATATTTGGATGCGCTAATACAGGGCTACCTAAAGAAAAGTGTGGATATCATCTACAACTAATACCTATGCGAAAGGATGGAAGATCCCAAAAGCTAAGTCACTGGAAACTCCTGAAGAATTTTCATGAAACGCGGATCCCCGTTTCCGATACATAAACAGATACGATTCTTGTCTGAAACGATGTAAAAACGTTTTTGTGCCGTTTCAAAAAATCGAAAACTTTAGATTTGGAATTGGATACATTTCCAAGGGATTTAAATTTTTTTGGATCCATTTCCGGAGAAATCCGGAAATGGATCCACAAAAATTGTGATCAAAATCTACCCTTAAAATGTTAAAAAACTTGAAAATTTGTATAGCCATAAATAAATAATAAAAATGAAGAACTCAGATTTGCAAATAAACTCACTATAAACAGAGTCTCATAATGTCTTTTCTAAATCTTTAGAAACAACGACACTCCATATATTTATCAAGGATTCTTACTAAGAAAAAGATAGATGTTCAAAAATGCACATAAAAGGGTTTGATGAATGTCTTCTTAAAGAGGTTTATTTGAGTGATTAATTTTCATTTTGGTTAAGGTTTTGTTAATTGTCATTGATTTTGCTCTTGATTTCATAAATCCCTCCAATATAACAAATCTTCTCTAGCCAATCTTGTGCCTGCATATAGTCATGAGACCAAGCTGACATTGAGAAGATTGAAATGTTCAAATAGGTATTGATGGAATATCCCAATGATCCCATGGGCCTTTTAATTGTCATGCAAGGAAGATAGATATCATCTGCCATGCATGACACGTTCTTTGAAGGAATTGGACCTGAAAGCACAAAGGTTGTAGCATTTCTGATTACATTATTAATGATGATGATAATATGTTGAATGTTATAATAATCACTAATGATGATGGCAATGTTTATGCTGAATTGATGATGATGATTTGTTTATGTTGAATTCATGACGATGACTATGCATTTTTAGATATAGATTCTAGATTCTAAAAGATGAATGGTAATACATACATATATATATATACATATATATATATATATATAATATATATATATATATATATAATATATATATATATATATATATATATATATATATATATATATATATATATAATATATATATATATATATATACATATATATATATATATATACATATATATATATATATATATATTATAATATATATATATATATATATAATATATATATATATATATATATATATAGATGTCATTTCCTTGCCGTATCGTATCCTAATATTTTGAAAATTTGTCGTAACCATTTCAAACCCCGTATTTGTATCTGTTCCCATATCCGTTTCAGTGCAACTTAGTAGGCTGAAAGAGAAATGATGTGAAAAAAATTGTTGTATGAGGAAAGCCAGATATGGTCCTATGGATCACTCTCCGAGGAAAGGAAGGATGGCATGGCTGCCCTAATTCAAGAAGGAAAGTGATGGATGGTCGATGCCCTATAAAAAAATCCCAAAAGATGAAGGATTGATAATATTAAAATGAAATTCATGACATCGAATGGAGGAGCGCTACAAGAAATTGAAGGTCCCATGATCTCCACCAATGAAGAAAGAGTTGTTGCTGGAAACAGGTCCCTGATTAAGAGGGAGCCTAGAAGCAAGTTTCTGATCAGGATAAATTTGGAAACACGTCCCTGATTAAGAGGGAGCTTGGGTACATTCATTTTATAGGAATGGATACATTCCTTCATTGGAATGGGTATATCCTCCCTAGTTGAGAGGGAGAGATAGACACATCATTCTTGTTTTCACTTGGGAAGAAAGAATGGAGGACGAGGTAATCATCTAGCATCTGATACTCTTTGAGGATGTGGTAGGGCATCCAAGATAATAGTCGTAGAGGACCGATGCTCTTTGAGGACTGGGAATCCAAGATGAGAATAGTTCTGAAGGGACATACCCTGTGAACACCTGGGTGGGGTATGCTCATTGAGAGACACTGATGAAGGAGTATATAAATCATTGGTCTCACCACCATCGTACTCTGATCTTCTGGAGAGATAGAGTTGTTAGTCAAGGCCTTGCTATGTGACAACGTTAAATGATATGATGTTATACAGATGGGTTACCAACCTTACTCTTCTTATGAGAGTTCTTCAGATTGAGAATATCCAAGTACATT
Source organism: Pinus taeda (assembly GCA_000404065.3). Classification (NCBI taxonomy): domain Eukaryota; kingdom Viridiplantae; phylum Streptophyta; class Pinopsida; order Pinales; family Pinaceae; genus Pinus; species Pinus taeda. Next base: position 85,467 of record APFE030708753.1, read on the forward strand.
GTATGGATTATGAATACCTCCTTAATTAAGAGGGAGTTTTGAAATATGTAACTAGGTTTGGTCTTCATAATGACACATGTAATGATGATTTTATGTATTTGATGTAATGAGAAAAACAAATTGTTATTGTTGATCTTGAGGTATAGGTCAAGCTCACATTGAGAGCTTCTATGGCTTATGAGTCATTGTCATGTATGAATGACCCTTTTTGGCATGTTACATATTGTAAAAAGATTTATGAAAGTCAATGTCAAGTTAAAGAACTCTCCAAAGACCATGTCATAATGCAAAAGAACAAGTCGGCCTTCTCAAGCATCAAGTCGGCCTAAAAGCATGGAGGAAGAGTCTATATATAGGAGGACTCAACCTCACTTAAGGAGCCAATCATTCATCATCATCAAGTTCTATCTAAGGGAGAAATGACTGAGTAATTGATCTATCTTTCAAGCCGAGATCACATGAAGATTAACTCTAGTCAAACGAAGGAAGAAAAGGATTGAAATCACCCCAAGTTTGCCACACATGCGAAAAGTATAGTCCATTACAGCAAGCCGAAAGTTGCAGCTAAGGAGGCCGAGAATCTCAGACTAGTGTTGAAGGGGCGAAGGCTAAAGTGAAAGAAGAGATTGCAACTGAATCAAGAAAGGATTAACTTTGAAATTGAGGCAAGTTGTCTTGGCCTTGGAGAAGTTCTTGGTCAAGGGTATAGGTCTTGGAATTCGTCAATTGAAAATTATAACATTGATGGTAGAAAAATATGATCTTTTTGGGGATTAATTTTTTTTTGACAGGCTACACTTTCTTTTTAATCTTTGGAAAATGTCAAAGCCAAATTAAATCTTACTAACAAACATGACCCAAATTGCAAAATCTCATCTATGAACAAGCCTTTTTAATAGCTAGTCAGATCTGAAAGAAATATTCTATGTTGTGACTGGAAGAATACAAATTATTAAAAAAATGTGTAAAATGCACGAGTGCAAGCAAAAGCATATGTGCAACCATAAAATTGGAATAGCCATCTAAAAAAGTATCTAAGATGTCATATTTTATTGGAAACACAACACATTATTCTACCAACCTTTCCATCTTCAGTTATTTCAGAGCCAACTGTCCACTTGGGATGTTCTGAATCTTTCCAGCAGAGAATATCTTCAGATTGATCAGTGCCCAAGAAATGGTAAAATAGTTGATGATCAAGATTGATATTCGTTTCTGTCCCTGCGTCTATTCCTTCTCCTTCTCTATCAGTGAAAAACATGTGAGTGTTTGGAAAATAAATAACCAACTGTGATAGAGTAAACAAGTAACTAAGCAACTGTGATAAAGTACATAATTCAACAGAAGAAAGTAAATAAGGAACAAAAAGAAAAGTACACAAGTAAAACTATTATCCAAAGAATAGTACAGACTTGGGAGCTGGATAACGGCTATAAAAGAAACCTTTTTTGTCATGAGTCCAGGTAATGGATGAAAATTTCACCTGTTGACAGTTGCAAAATCCTAATTTGAGGAACATACTTTGAAAACAATTCTACATATTCAATAAATAATAGTTCAAGCAACTTATAACGACATAATATACAAAAGTTAGGTTAAGGAAAAATACAGTCAACAAATAGTCCTTATATCCCATTTTCTTTGTACGAGAAGATGGGTGACATTTCTGTGTCGGTTGTTAATTACAATATTGAAGTTAAGACATATGTGCCACCAATAATAAAAAATTGGCTTTAAAAAAAAAATATGTGGCTTGCAGCCTAGGATTAACTGAGGCTCATATTTTAACTTATCAGATGTTCTCTGTCTACTAGAATTTCATTTGCAACACCTTGAATGTCTTATTCAAAAATTCCTTGTCGATTGAGTCTATTCCAATGCCTACTTGTGGAATGAATGACATGATGTTTAACAAGGGGTTAGAAAACCTACCCATGAATGAGAATCAGGTTCTGTACTTTTAGCTGCCACTCGGATAACCTTGATGTTCACCCAGTCACTACCACTGGCACTTAAACCAACTGCTAAGAATTCTGCATTTTCACTGACGGCAAACACACTTAATGCCACTGTTCCATCTTCACTTAATTTGTTAGGGTCAAGCAAGACCAGTGCTTCTGCTTCTAGATTTTCCTGAATGTAAACAATTTAAAAAAACAAGAAGCAAATTAGATTTAAACTCCTTCCGAAACGAAGAAAAAGGAAGAAGAAGAAAGAAACAAAGGAAAACTAACCTACCAAAGTATCACTTTATTGATGCAAGTATGTAAACAATTTTAAATGTCTATTTAATTAAAAAATAATAATAATAAAGTTAAAAGTTATTGGGGATGACTACATCTAAATGTTGGCTCAATTAATAATAAAAAGTTAAAGTAATAAAAATAATTAATTTTACTTTGTTATATTTTGATTTTGTTATTAACTTGTGAATAGGTTTTGTTACAATACCATGAGTCAATACCATGGATTATCAATACCACAAGCCCAAAAACCATAACTTATTTCACAACTAAAATATTTTATAATAGTATGACACGATTCTTAACCATGGATATTCACCCCCACTTTACAGTGGATATTAGTAACTTGTAAAAATTTGGTTTTGTTACAATATCATGGGCCAATACCATGGTTTATCAATACCACATGCCCAAAAAACATAACTTATTTCACAATCAAAATATTTTATAACAATATGAAAATATTCTTAACCATGGATATTCATCCCCACTTTACCATGGATATTATTAACTTGTAAATAGGCTTTCTTACAATACCATGGTTTATCAATATCACATGCCCAAAAAACATAACTTATTTCACAATCAAAATATTTTATAACAATATAACACGATTTTTAATCATGGATATTTACCCCCACTTTGTCATTGATATATGAACTTGTGAATAGACATTGCTACAATAGCATGGGCTAATGCCATGGCTTATCAATAACACGTGCCAAAAAAATCATAACCTATTTCACAATCAAAATATTTTATAACAATATGACAAGATGGTATCATAACCTATTTCACAATCAAAATATTTTATAACAATATGACAAGATTCTTAACCATCCATATTCACCCTCACTTTACTATGGATATTATTAACTTGTAAATAGGTTTTGTTACAATACCATGGGCCAATAACATGGCTTATCAATATCACGTGCCCAAAAACAATAACTTATTTCAAAAGAAAAATATTTTAATAATTAATTTAATTTTATAACTTTTTTTTAATTGAAGCTAATAAGGAAATGGTTATAATTAGTTTTGAGATATATCTAAACTCTCTATCCTCATGACTACTAAAAATATTCCCATAGAAATTAAATTAAGGTTTTAATAAAATAAAAAATTAAAATACTTTTATATTTAAAGATGTGAAAGTTATATAATACAAATAGTACTAGTAAGAACCAACATAGATCCATCTTAACTAAGGATCCAAGCGATGACAGGAAGCAAAGTGAAGGGAAGAGAGGGGGAGGGGAAGAGAGGGAGGGAAATAGTGACAAAGCTTGGGGGGCGGAGAGAGAGTGATGGCGGAAGACATAGAGAGGGAGGTGGGAGAGAGAGGAAGGAAGAGAGAGAGAAGAAGAGAGGGGGGGAAGAGAGATGGAGTTGGAGGGGGAGAGAGAGGGAGGAAAGAAGAGACATTGGGAGATATAGGTGGAGAGAGAGAGAGGGAGTGACAAGGGAGAGAGGGAGAGAGAGAGGGAGAGAGGAGAGGAGGGAAGAGAGAGAAGAGGTGGGGAGAAAGATAGGGAGAGAAGGGAAAGAGAGAGAGGGGGAGGCAGAGAGAGAGAGATGGGGGGGCTTGAGATAGAGGGGGTGGGAGAGAAAGAGAGAGAGAGAGGACTCAAAAGAGAGAAGGAGAGAGAGATGAAGTTGGAGGGGGAGAGAGAGTGAAGGCAAGAGAAATACATAGAGGGTGAAAGGTAGAGAGAGAGGGGGAGTGACAAGGGAGCGATGGAGAGAGAGTGAGGGAGAGAGGAGAGCGGGAGGGAAGAGAGAGAGGCGGGGAGAGGGAGATGGATATGGAGAGAGTGTGTGTATATTTGGGGTGGTATAAAGAGAGGGAATAAGAAAGAGACACATAAATACAAATATAGATATTATATAGTATTACATAACTAGTCTAGATCCATCTTAACCCGGATCTATCAAGCATCGAGAGGGATCAAATCTCTTGAGGTGCAAACCTTTCCTCAAGTTTTGCACTCAAAAAAGGGGTTTGCACCTCGAGAGATTGGATCCCTCTCAACACTTGATAGATCCGAGTTAAAATGGATCTAGGTTGGTATGTATGGTAAATTTATATATATGCTAGTAATTGGTACTAATAAGGCATCTACTTGTATTGTGTTTGTTAAAAAATATGTTAATTTGTTGGAGGTGAACTTTTTCATATGGATTTTGATTGATTAACAATATTGGGGAGGTTAAGAATTTCATTTGTTAAGTTTGGACCTTAAGCGTGGTCATTTAATATTTAAAAAAACTCAAGAAGTTTGAGTAATCCAAATTATTAAATAGACTTTGCACTTAAAATGGGCCCCACAAGTCCATTGCTCCAATCTTTCATTCATAAAGTACCAAAGTAAATGGAAATTATTTCATGACCCATTTTGGATCATTGGGTCAGATTATTTATGCCTTTTCTTTCTTGTCCTTTTAAGGGTTGATAATTTCATATAACACTATAAATTAATTAGGGTAATTGGATTAGATATCAACAAGTAGATGATAGTAACAAATAAACAAAAGAAGGGAATATGTGTGTGTGGGGTAGTCTTTTAGTTCTCTTCACATATGGGTGGACCATCCTTGTTATACAGTATTTTGTCATGCCTCTTACACTTCCCTATGTCATACCCTGAAGTACCCGAAACTTGGCAATCATGCAGTGTACCCATCTTGATATGCAGTTCAAATCCTCCCTAAAACACTAATGGAAACATGCCTTGAGCCTTCCCTGAAGAAGTAAGGTCTAAAACCCTAATTTCAGGACCAGTGCGATCCTGACACTGGCGACTAGTGCTGAAGGTGAGTTGCACTATACTAGCCTCGCACTACCAATGGACTTTTTACTTGGATACTCATGATGATCCCTAAAAGGCAAGTTTTCCCAAAGAGGACAATAAGCTTTGTGATTTAGAGGCTTCGAGAACGACGAGTTGGAGGTTATTTGGTGTGGATGTGGTCGAATTATCCCAAAATTTCCCTTTGATCTTATCTCCATGAGCTACCTACTTGAGATGAGGACCTTCTCCTATATTTGGAGACATCCTAACTCCCTCTCCCTGCCTATATATTCATTCTCTCCCATTCCCAAATGGTCGGTCTCTGATTATTGCACCCTTGTGCTGAGATAATGCCTACACGCTACTCATTTGACTTGGAGAAGGAGTACTTGGAGAGCTTGAGCTTGAACTTAGACATTCACTCAAGGAGAGATTATTGACACCAAGGCTCAGTTGTATGCTTCCTCCTTTATTTCATTAATATATACAACTATTGGTTCACTTTCTGTAAATGTTTGTGTTAATGCATCATGTATCTTAATGCTCCTTGATCTGCTAAGTGGATTACTTTCGATTATACTTGTTGTACTTGTATGCTTTGTTGTGTCTTTGATCTCTTGTGCAGGTATTCAGACGTTGTGAGCAGTAGAGCTGAGCCTGAGGTGCAAGAGATTTAAGGTATTCAACAAAGGAGTGCGTTATAGTATCAGAATGAGGTAGGCCACCTTCCTCTTCTCTCATTTCAACTGTAAATTAGGAAAGTGTCTTGTAGATTGTCACATAGGTTGCTAGTCGCACTCATTGAGCTAGACAGATTGTCTATGTCCATAGAGAGGATTTGCCTAGACAACAAAATAACGATTACACTGGCAAAGTTATAACCTTTCCATCCATTTCTTCAATATGATCCTTTGATTAGTTTGACCAATCGTCGATTTCTCGGCTTGTGTGCATCAGTCTAGGTTTATACAATTATTAGTTGCTACCTTAGAGTGCTAAGTCTAGAGTGTATTTGAAATCTTTTTTGTTTTTTCCCATATTCCTCGCTCAGCGCGAGTTTTATCAATGACAATCGCATTGGCAATGCTAGTTTATACCTGTACAGTCACGTTGAAAACCCTGTTTTCCACTGTTTTCTCGCGCTGAAAAATTAGCACAATTTTTTCTATATAAAGCAGTGATGATGACCCTGAATAGCGCAAATTTTGCTATATAAAGTAGCGTTGATGACCCTATCAGCATGGGTTTAGCTATATAAAGTAGCGTTGATCCTTGAATGTGAGAAATTTTAGGGTCTCTGCCTTAGAATCCAATGTATCTTGGCCCCTAAGGTCTTTTTCCCATCCTGTATGCTTGGATTTGTCAGTTCTTTAATTGATTGTCTTGATTAATTTGCAAAATTTGTCTCATTGGATTCGAAGTGAATTTTGAATGAGTTCTAGGGTTTTTGGTCAATTGGTCATCGCTTTCTGCTTGTTGGTGTCATTGAGATGTTGGTTGTGCTGATTGATTGAGTGTCCTTTTCTATTGAAATCATTGAAAACATCATTTTGCATTTGTTTTATCTTGTCTTTCGAAATTTACTTTTCGTGAAAATGCATTAGATTAGTTGCGTTGAAAAGTTATTTTTTTGAGATTTGTCATTGAAAATAGATCACATTTTTCAATGGTTAAAAGCTAAAAACTGTATTAGGTGCATCAAATCATTCAAAACGAAAAGAAAAGCATAATTCATATAGGTGCATCTTTGTAAAGTAAAATCATTTTGTTTTCGAAAAAGTTACATTTAGGATAGTGAAAACTGGAAATCATTTTTACTTTTGCCATTGCATTTGGAAGACAAAAGTGAAAGTTAGTGAAAGGAATTTTGCTTGATGCATTTTGTTTCATGCATTATTGATTGGAATTTCTTCCCTTAATTAGTCTAGCTTTCATTGAAACGAAAGTTTTCCTTTTCTCCTATAGTTGCATCTTAGGGATTCAGGTGACATCATTTTGAGCCTAAAACTGAAATATAATTGAATATAGACATTAAAATTTACCTCAATTAACCTAAGGAACATTTGGAACTTAACACAAAAAATTAGAGGTCTAGGCGAGAGACACGTTCGGAGGTCTATAAACCTAGCAGTTAACTGCCTGCGTTGTATCCTAGGGGTGAAATCTCGTTCCGGTACGGAAGTATATCGAAGGTTCTCCACTACTTTTTGGTATATCGTAGGCACTTCAGTATGGCAAGTATATGGGAACGCTCTCACTGAACGGTTATGCATTAGACAACACTAACATGGAATTATGCTCCACGTACTGTCGTGTATATATTAGGAGACCCCACTAGGCTCTTATCCTTTAGCCATGGGTAACCGAGTCAACTGCCTTGTAAACGTGATACACCGAACACAACATTCGGGGAGACTGGCCATCCTACGTCAAGTCCTTGGTTTTGACTAAGGTGAATATAGTGGTTCATGGATACTTGGTAAACTCTCTTGCATAGCTTACCCCTCTTTTATTTTGTTTTCTTAATTTCTAAAATCATTTAATTAACCGTGGAACAACATCCTTCCTGTGGAAATACTCCTTAGTAGATATTAGGTTGATACCAATGACAACATTTCCTAAGTCTACCAGTTAAGGAAACCCATTTGACAAGAATCCTAGTCCTTTTCCTTCTTTTGGAAATATTGGTGCTCTTTATATGGCAACGTTGTCCCTTCTTGGATTGACCATTGGTAAGCATGTTTGGTTATTTTCAACCTTGGTGATTCCGAGTGTCCAAATTGCTTTTCAACTGAGTTCTCCTCCACATGAACAACATCAACCTCATGTTGATCCTAAAGTTGACCCCTTGCCTTCTTCGCGTGTTTCTTCACCCCATTCTTCCTCTTCTCCTGGTAAAAGTCTGGATTCTAGTAACCAAGAAGCTAAGAAGAAAAATAAGAGAACAAAGAAGAAGAAGAAAAATAATCAAGGGGGCAACCAAGCAACCATTGCTATGGATGCAACTGATGTAGAAAAATCTTCCAAACAACCTCGGAAAGTAAAATTCCCTTGCATGTTATGTAAGGATGACTACCTTCTTCGAAATTGTCCTGGTATTCCCAAAGTCTTAGAAGTGTGGTCCACGGGTTCACATCGACCTTTGTCATCAACCTCTAGAGTTCATGCTGGTGACAAAGCTTCAACTAGTAATAATAAAGTCCATGGGAAAAAGGGAAAAGTCAAATTTCCCTGTAAGTTGTGTGAAGGTAATCATCCCATTCACCTTTGTCCTCTTTTGTATGAAGCTTCCAAAGAGTTGGAAAACCTTACAGCTTCCCTGTCTTGTCTTCCAGTTGGTTATCAAAGGCTTTCCCCCGATCCTTCGCTAGTTGATCAAGTTATTGATCAAAAGGCATCTTTGGTCAACCCTGCTCTCTCTAAAAGTGAGTCTCATGAGTCCATTCTCGACCAATCATTGAATGAGAAAATGATAGACCTGGCTCCACCTTTAGTTCACCATACCTTACGGGTAAAGAGTGAACCTCATATCGCTAAGGTTCTTCTGGTTTCTTCAGTTTCGAATGAACTAGAGGGAAATCCTCTCGTTCCCCGGGTGCATGAGAGCAGTTCTCCTGTTCCCGTAGAGAAAGAGGGCAGCTCTCACTTTCCTATGACACCCCCTCTGAGTAGTTTAGTTACTTATTTTGATTGGAGTCAACTGGTAGGATATCGTCTTCTGTCTTATGCGCCTTTCCAGATTACAGTACAGGCTTACCATATGGTTGTACCTAGCATAGTCATAGACGAAGGTGCATCTATTAGCATCTTGTCCTCGACTACTTGGAAAGATTTAGGTTCTCCTCATCTTGTACCCGTCACCCAGAATCTATTAACTTTTAACAAAGGAACTAGTGAATTGTTAGGGATCCTTCCTAAATTTCTTATTACTCTGGGAGGAAGATTGTCTATATAGACGTGATGGTTGTCCAACATCCGTTAGATTTAAATATACTCCTTGGCCGTGACTATGTTTATGTCGTGGGAGATCTTGTTTCTTCCCTCTTTCGAGTGATGTGTTTCCCGCATGAAGGAAGAACTGTGATCATTGATCAGCTTACATTCATTGGTTATGAATCAACTCCCAATCAACCATCATCCCTAAATGGTTCTTATATGCAAGAGGTATCACCCCTGCCACAGGTTAATTATGTGGCCACCTGTTCCATGCCCACATCTACTTATGATCTAGTAGGTGATGTAGTACATCATGTATTGGGGGCATTGGAGCCTGATTTTTCCATTGGATCCTTGGACATATATTCCTTCCAGAGTCTTATTCTCCCATCTGCTAAGAACCTCTTGGAAGCCATGGCCTCTTTTGGTCTATGATTAGGTGCTATGGAGTAGATTTCCTTGTCTTGTGTCAAGCTCGTTAGAAAATGAAACAAGGGCCATGAGGATAGTTATTATGCTATGTCAACCTCATTAAAAAATGAAATAGGTTCCCATGAGGATAGTTATTTTCATGTGTCAAGCTCGTTAAAAATGACACAAGGTGTCATGAGCATGGTTCTTTTCCTATGTCAAGCTCGTTAAAAAATGAAACAAATCCCCTTCCAATTCGATTCTTTGATTAGATCTCGTAAAATCCCAGTCAAGTCTTTCACTTAATCTCGTACATCAACATTCATTCCATCCACCTGTTAGTAACCAGTAGTTTACTTAGGTGCATGAAATGAAGCTTGGGGGTACATGTTCCTCAAATTAAGCCATTATGTTGGGGTCATGCAAACTCATCTCAAGCATAGTTTATCTTTGTTTCAAGCTTGTGTAAAAATGAAACCAAATCCAAGCATAGTTTTGTTGTCTAGTCAAATCCTCTCTGTGGACAAAGATGATCCTTCTAGCCCAATGGGTGGGACTAGCAACCTACGTGACAATCTACAAGACACTTTCCGAAATTACAATCGAAATGAGAGAAGAGGAAGATCACCTACCTCATTCTGATGCTATAATGCACTCCTTGTAGAAATTCTGACTGTAGATTAAAATGATTATGTAATGTACTAATGCAAAATACTTAATCTACTTCTACAATCAAACTTGTGAAAGCTTAATTGATTTTGAGCAAGATCAAATAGAACACATATAACAGAGAAGAATATTCAATCACACATGAAACACAGAAGAATACTCTGGGGAAAGCCTTAGCTAAAAACCCTGTTATCTGTATTATCATACAAGTGAAAATATGTCTGAATTACACAAAGCTTTAGCTCATAAGCTATCCAGCTCTCAGTACAATCCCTCAATGCTACTCATAGACTGAATAGACACAACATATACCTTCCTTCAGTCCTCCAAGCCTCCAATTTCCTTGTACAGTTTCTCCTGGGTCCTCAAGCTGCCACCTGTGTGTAATAATCCCAAACACACTACTCAGACCTCTGAAATAATTACACAATCCTGAAGGAGTTGATTCGTTCTGCATGGATGAGTTTCCTATATAGGAAAAATCCTCCAACTAATAGTACATTGTCCCTTCCTCTGATCTCAATTGGGTCTCTCACTGAACTGACATGCACGAGTTATTTATGAGAGAATATTCAGTTATTTGAAGTACAACAGTTACATGCATTGATGCATTAACTAACTAAACTCACAATCAGTTCAACAAACTGTTTTAACTAATCTAACTGGACTTAACTTAGTTAATTGAGCTAACTAATTACAACTCAAAGTACAACTCATCCTGATCACTTTAATTAAGGGATAACTTCCTCAATCAAAAGGGAAATTTGTTGCATGTCTTCACATAGACTTCATGTTTGATTTTCTCCAACTAATTAAGTCAAGATGAATTAATTAATTATTTTTCAAACAACTGCTAAAATCAAATTCGAATTTTAATTCTCAATTTTAGTTCAGGGACTAACTAAAATTGGAATGTATCCTAAAATTCTATTTATAACAATGCTATTTTTAGCATTTCTATTTTATCATTCCTTGTTGCTAGCTTCAACGCTAGTACCTAAAATGCTATTTATAGCAATGCTATTTATATCATTTCTATTTTTAGCATTTCTTGTTGCCATTTTCAACACTCCCTCTCAACAAGAAAGACATTCAACTCGAACCCAATCCTGAACCTTTGGAATGTTCTGCATGCAACACTTCTCCCTAGTCTTGTTGCTCCAACAACTCTAGAAACAAAAAAATATCCAACCTGAATTAGAATGATGCCTTTGTCATCAAAGTCTCTTACTGTTATTTCCTTTTTCGACTGAAAACTCTGCACCTCTGTGCTCTTCAGTATATGACTGCTCAAGCCTCTGTCACTTTGATCTCTGAATGCATCAATCACATTGATTCCTCTTGCTGCATTCGTGTTGCTGCTGGTTCTATCTCCTAGCACTGCATCTCCTCATATCATGTTGCATAGTGTTGCCCACTGCTACATTGCAATTCAGTTACCGATAAGTAAGTAACTAATCTCCCAACTGACCTCCGTTTTGGGCTAGAAACATCCTTTGATGCTGAAGCTTCCTCTACCGCTCCATCTACATCTGTCTCTACCCACTTAGCTAGTCCTACTACTCCTCATTGGGGCTCCCGTAGCAAGGTCTAATCAAAGAGGCTGGGTACCTCAAGGATCCTACCCCTATTTCGGCCTTCTTGAGACTATCACTCCACATCGCCCCACCTCCTATTTGGAGGTATGGATGCATGTGATCCCCCTGCCCACTTGGCTCGAAATTTCCCCCTACTGGAGGTCTTTGCATGAGTGGATGCCTCCACTCGGTCTCCTCTCGGCTTCTCCAGTTGTGGCTGCTCCACAATCTCCTCAAGCTACTTCGCCAATTGTGGCTCCTCCACAATTGTCTGAGACTTCTTTTGGTGTTGTATGTTGAGAGGTAATGTACTCTCCCTCTCAACCACCAAGTCTCCAACAATTGCCCTGCTCCTCAAGGCTTTGCATGCATCTTGAACATTAAGAGCATACAGGTTCTTGACTCGTGAACCGATCTACTTCACTTGTCTCATGGTGATGTGTCTAAGGAAAACCTTTCCCTTACTAAAGACGACATCATAGCCTTTGCCTTCCAACATTGCAATTGATACCAAGTTCTTCTTTAGTCCTGGCACGTACTTCACATTTGTCAAGGTAATGCGAGCTCCATGCTCCCTCTCAAAAGAAACTGTGCCCACACCTGAACCACTATACTTTTCATCATTACCCATCGCTGTGAGTATCTTGAGGTCTTTCTCCTCCAAGGTACTGAACAAACTCTTATCGTCGGTCATGTGGAATGAGGCTCCACTATCAAGAAACCAACTACAACCCATCATCGATGAAATCATGCATGCGATGAGGGTAAAATCCAATTCGAACTAAGAGGCCAATGCCTCACCTTCAGATCCTTCCTTGGATCCCATCTTGGATTTTTTCAATGGACAATTTGTTGCATAATGGCCCACCTCATGACAATGAAAGCATTTCACTTTTGATTTGTCAATCTTCTTCCCACCATGGGAAGAAATCGATTTGGAATGAGAATCCTTCTCCTTCCCTTTCTTTGCTTTACTCGCTAAGGCACAATTTTCTTCATCCTCCTTGGATGAAGAACCATCTTTGGTGCTTCTCATGATCTCCTCCTGCATCAGATCTGACCACAGTCATTCCCAATCTGGAAGTTTCTCTCTTCCATTTACAGAGTCTTAGTAGCTATGCCAACTCTTAGGAAGATCGAGGAGAGCAAGACTCACCATGTCATCATCGACTGTCGTGATCCCTACACTTCCAAGCTCATCCCTGTAGGTGGTGAGCTTGTTCAGATATGTAGAGATCGTGTCGCCCTTTTAACACTTGATTTTCCTAAGCTTGTCTTTTAGCGCTAGCTTCCTCTGATCACTGTTGTTCTGATATAGATCTTTCAATGTTTTCCACATTGAAAATGGTGTCTCATTCCCCTGGAGACTCGAGAATATGTGGTCTTGAACTCCCTCCAAAAGGATTCTCCTCACTTTAGCCACACATTTCTTCCATTCCGCCAATTCTTGGGCATTAGTTGCTGCTGGCTTAGGGAGGGACTTCTTGATCAATGAAGTCCTTTAGACCGTTGTCCTCTAATACTGCTTCCATGCGATCCTTCCAGGCTATATAATTCGAGCTGCCATCAAGGGCATACTCGAGTCTTAAACCGTTGAACACCATTGGTGAAATTTGAGATGTGATAAGTGTTGAGCGATAAAAATGTGTCTTTTAACCCCTATTTACCCTACATTAATTATCAATCCATGTATGATTTTTTATCTCAAGAGTGTACTCAGTCTGAGGCGGTCACTTGTTAAAGAGTAATGTTTGCAGTATAGTGCTTACAAAAGTAAAAGTAAATGAATGCTGGAAACAAAATCTAATTGTAATGGCAAGAAACTTAAATGCTTTGTAACTAAATCATTCACTCAAGAAACTACAACAATCATCAGTCAAGGATGCAGTAATGATACTCTTTCCCCTGTAAACTGATGTAAATGGAAATCAATCACAGGCAAGATCTCCAATCTAAGAACTTAGACAACAGTAGTCAATGTTCGTTATAGTTGTAGATCTTTTCTGTTCACACCAAAGAAAGTACTGGAAATAACAATTCGATTAGCAGAAAAGGAACAACAACTAATTATATTGAAAAGATCGAACACCAAAGCTTAATCTACATGAATGAATTGAGCAACAATCTTAACTAAAAGGAATCGAACAACTATCTTTAACTAAGAAAGGAATTGAACAAAAATCTAAGAAAGGAACAACAAACCGCAATAAGTGTGAACACACAACGACAATAGAGTAATGGAATCAGTAATCATAATGGACATTAACCACAGTCATAAGGGAACGACAATTGTAGTTATAATGGAACAACAGTTAAATGAACAACAATCACAACTGTAAATGAACCATAGTTAAATGGACGACAATTGCAACTGTAAATGAACAGCAATATCAATCTGTAAATGAACAACAATAGCAATTGGAAATGAACAGCATAATCTGAATTAAACAGTGCAATATTGTTTCAGAAGGAACAACATAACATTTTCGGTTGTAAATAATAATTTTGCTATCCAATTACGATTTCGATATAACAAAGCAATTCAGGGAAACGTCCAGAAACAAAAGATTACTGAGTAAAGCGAATTAAGAGAATGCAAAGGAAATCAAACCACACATGAATGTAATCGGAAAATAATGATACAAGAAGCAAGTGATCCACTAGGGCCGGGCCCTTAGCCACTAGGGAAGCACTGCTGTGGTTACTCCAGAATCAGATAATGGAACAACAACTAAGTTATATATTAATCATAAATGGCAGAGTTACAGTGATCGCTCTTCAAAGAGAGTCAATGATCAAAGTTAAGTTTACAACAATAAGTTCTACAAATTGATAATAAAAATCTACCCCCTGGGATACCAGCGCTGTCCCTTTTTATAATGGCTAGGCGAAAGTATCAAGAGTACCGATAAGCTTTGAAACAACGATCCCTCAGGATCAAAGGATCCTGAGGGATTCGCTTTGTCTTTGATCTCCAGTTATGGTTTTGACCTCTTACGCTGATGTCACATTTCCTCTTCCTTTTCCTAGGTTATGCACTTCGATCTTAATCTCCTCGTTTGGATACGATTTCCTGTCAAAGGGACAACAATTGCTTCTGATTTGTCTTTTCCTCCTAAATAGTGATTTTCCATTTTCTTCACTTTCTGCATAGAAAAAGACAATAATTAGTCATTTTGTATCAATCACAAATCTCCTTAATTCCACCATAATTCTCTAATTATATTTCCATCTTAGAGTGTAAAGAAGTTATGATTCAAAGGAAAAGATAAAGAAATAAATGGTAAATGCATACCTTTTCCAATGCTCAACACAACCCCCTGCTTACCCTTTTTCAAGCCCTCATGAAAACATTGTAATTTACATGCAAGGCAGTTAGGGAATAGGATGGAGAAGGATTTTCATGCGGTGGTCTAAAACCATGATTTCTAGCTAAAACTTCAAAAATATGCTCTGTCTGGCCTTCAAGCAATTCATATAGGGCTCTATACCCTGGTGCAGAATACCATATAATTGGACTCTGAAACCTACAGCCTAACCAATGTGGGCCCTCTCTCAAGATGAGGTTACTATAAGTAACCAGGCGATCAACAGCTAACTTAAAATTTTCGTAATTGAATGGCTCTTTGTCCTGAACATTTCGATTGGAAGTCTTGTATCGGAGTTTAGCTGCTGCTATGGCAAGGTCTTTGATGGTTAGGAAGTATTCTATCCCTTATTGGACAACTGTTGTGTGAATGGGTCCCAATCTCTGGATCACACCTTGCTTTCTCATTAAGCTTCTATGCTTATTCCACAGTCGTAATGGGTTTCTTGGTTCACCCCTTACCCACAATCTAACCCATTTCCTGTCTTTGAAAGGTATTATGGGCTTTAAGCCACCTTATCTGGTTAAAGGCAAAAGAGATGAATGCCTGAAGTTGGATATCACCCACAAAAGG
The DNA here is from genome assembly GCA_000404065.3 of Pinus taeda. Lineage (NCBI taxonomy): Eukaryota > Viridiplantae > Streptophyta > Pinopsida > Pinales > Pinaceae > Pinus > Pinus taeda. Next base: position 101,039 of record APFE030708753.1, read on the forward strand.
GCTAGGGTTTTCTTCCATTTCACCGTCCAACACAAGATTATGCAAATAAAACTCACATAGCAATCGTTGGACTTTCACCCCCATAATGTTTACAGCAGTTTATGAAATCATCAATAGTTTTTAACTCTATAGGCACCCCTAATTTGACAACTTTAATTTTTAATTGTAAGTACCTTTCCATAAAAAACAAAGCATAATTTTTGGTAGGTGCCCTACAGGCTAGAACATCAATATATAGAGAACATATGGTATCCTTTTGACTCATAATTGTGTCTAGTCTATTAGTTACCTTTTTAACTTTTTCCTCTACCCTCTGTCATCTATCGAAGGCCTTGCTTTCTAATGCATTGATGTTCTTTACTTGCTGCTGTAACTATTGATATTTCTCCTGAGGAACAGTTTCCTCTGTGAGTTTTTCTATCATTTGTTGGGCTTGTGCCAGATCTTTTTAAAGTCTCACTATCCTTGGATCATTGTCCATCAAAACGTTTTTGGGCTGGAGATCTACCTGGATCTCCTTATTGCGACATCTGGTTCCTATAGTCTGTGCTTCCTTCTCATGAATTGTCTGGTTGGTCGCGATGCTAGAGGACAATGCCTCTGTCTGGACATCCTTATTACAGACTGGTGTGCCTCCTATTTGGGCCTCTGCGTTTGTAACAACTGCTTGTTGTTCCTTGCGGTCCTGAATGATAATAGGTTTGTTTTGAGTCCTTTTGGTCTTCATTTTATGGGGTTTCATTTGGGTGGCTGCATCCTTTGTTCCAGGGGTTCTTTTTTAGATTCTCCCCATTTTTAGGACCCTTATTTGTTGTCTGAGTTGTTTAACTACATTTAATAGCCTTGTTCCTTTCGCAGCCTTTGGATTTCATTCGTTTTCTTAGAAGGAACAGCTATTTCTTTTCTTGGGCGTGGGCTTTGTTCTTCAGGGATTGCACCATCGCCTTGGCTTATTTCCATGTTTTCTGCTTGGAACACTTCTTCAGTGTTCTCGTCCTCCTGATTAGGTTTTTCAAGGGAGGAAACCCTGGTTGATCTACTATTTCCCAGGCGACTTCTTCTTCTACTTCTTATTCATCATGCATTTCTTCAGATGCACTCCAACTGTGAGCAGAGTGTTGCTGTGATTGTCTTTCCTCTTCTTCCTCATCGTTCATTTCTTCAAATGCACTCTTATTGTGAGCAGAGTGCTCCTGTGATGGTCCTGTCTCAATATCGAGGTTGAGTGGGTTGTGGGGCTAGATGTACTCCCCCATATTGGCCAAAATTTGGGCCAATTCGTCTTCTTGCAGAGAGTTTTGTAATGGGCTTTCACTGGGTGGTTCTGCTTCCTCCCCTTCTTCCTTGCCGGAGTGCTTACTTTCTTCTTCTAGTTCCTCTTCTACATTTTCTTCTAATTCTTCTTCTTCATTTTCCCCTCCTTCGGTTGGCTACTATTTTCTTGGGGACTTCCCAGCATTCCCCTACTTCTCCCCAATCTAGCGGACTGTCTTTGTTTCTGCGGTCTCATTGATGTGATATTAGTTCTTTTTCGTTTTGGGTTTGGTAAGGCCAATCCCCCATCTATTGAGAATATCAATTCTTCCCAAGTAATCTGCTGTTGAGCAAGACTATAACTGACTTATTGGCCGAATTAAGCCGCGATGACTTACTACCGTTTCTACATGACGATATTTTCTTATACTCCGAGCAGCATCATGCAGTAAAAAATTGAAGTATGTGGTCAAATTCATAGCACATTTTTGTTTTAATACATCTAACAATTTGAGATGGTGTGGTCTTACCACGTCTTTTCTGCCATCACATGTGATGTAGCTTTGCACAATCCTAGCTAATTCTGCCCATGGTTCTCCCAGGGTTGCAGGCAAGACTCCTTTTCCTTTGATAGTAAGGCTCTATCCTTCATCCTGGAAGATGGTTATAGCATCTTGAAATCTCACTTTTTTCTGGGTCCATACTGGCCCACTAGCTGGCAGTCTCGATACTTCAGCAATTATCGCATTTGTTACTGTTATTTGCCTCCCCCTCACCATGGAACGATCTTCCTGCAAATTCTGCAGAAATTCAATGGCCACTGTCTCATTAGACTGTTGTAGTCGGTTAAGGTAGGCAATCCATCCTGCTCTTACTAAAATTTTGCGTGCAACGTTGGAGATCATTAACACCTGCGGTTCGCTGCATATTGATCTACCTCCCATTTTGTTCAAGCTTAGCACACTATTACTTTTTTACAGAGAAAAAACACAGGAATGATGATGGAACAACACGTTGTTCAAGCTTTAGCACACTGTTAATTTTTACAGAGAAAAAACACAAAAATGATGATGGAACAACAAGTTGTGCATTTTGGGAAACATCAATACCGTTAAACTTGTTATTCCCAAGTTTTGATGGAGTTGTAGTACCTCCAAATAAGGAGTTGACACGTATGCCAGTGTATTATGGAGGTCACCCATGCCCCCTTGAAATGTGATAAGCCATCCTCGGCTGACAAATAAAGGAGTAGCATGCTGGACTGCAGGCGTACAATAAAATAAAGGAACTGCGTATATATCCATGACATGATTACAAAAATCAGCGAATTACTGAAATCAAGGCTTATGATGGAAATCACAAATAGACATGGAATGCCATGAAATGATGCTAAAAATATAGGATAGGACAGCTGACGTAAGTAAAAGTTCTTATGCGGTCATTATCCACTTTAACCATTATGATTTATTTATAAATGATTTTTCATGTATAAAAGGTTCGAAAGGGTTGTATAACATAATCTCATTTGAAATCAATATAAAGATATAAGAAAAAGGGTTTATAATGACTATTGGTGTATGAAAAGTATGACTTCAATACCATCAGTAGAGCTCTGTTGCTAACAAGTGTCCATAACCTTGACAGAGTTGCTTGTTTCACCCTTAGAACCATAATCCTTCGTGTATTCCTAGGAAAGTGTTGTGTGATGTTAGAATGGAGATCATTGTGCTAGCTTGGTAACTAGATGAATCACAATGTCATTCACCGGGAAGGAGTGAAAGGTGGGTAGGTCAGCTCGTGATGAGACCTCTTGTTCCAAGGACTTTTTTATTTTTCTGATATGCCTCTTGGATCATATCCCTGGTGTGGTGGCCATAGTAGGAATGCCACTTCACTTGCTTCCTTATGATCATGGTAGGCTGGTTCTTGATGAAACCCCATATCCTTCATTTGACAAATCATGTTAGCAATCATATAGATATATATTTTCTCTTTTTTTTTTCTTTTTCTTTTATATAGCACTTTACTATTTATATACAGAGGATGGCTCAACACTCCTTAAGAGTAGGGATGGTGGAAGAAGTCTAAACATCTCAATAGAGGAAAATATTCCCTTATTCTTATTCAATAATAATGATAAAAGAGAATTATGAAGATTAAGGAAGAACCAACATGATAAAAATAATCAATCAAATTGGTTTTAGTGAAAATAAAGACAACAAAGTGATATAAATAGTTGTGTCCTTTCCTCTTTTTTCTTATCGATTCAAAGCAATTTCTCTAAAGATAACGATTTTTCTTTGATTTTCTGATTTCAGTATCCTCTAGTTTTTTTGTTCTTGCATAAATGTATAGCTATGCCTTAAATGAGCCATTATTCACAAAAATCCTCTAAATGATAAAGCACACACACATCAAAAACAAAAAAATGCACTCAAAAAGTGTTGTTCCTTAGATGGAATAGTTGTTGTTCCTTAAGAGGGACAACAAAAGAACTTCCGCATGCAAAAACCGTGGTTCCTTTAAGAGGAACAACAAACAAAAGAAAAAAATACACTTGAAACTGTTGTTCCTTAAGAGGAACAACGCTGTTCCTTAAGAGGAACAACGCTGTTCCTTAAGAGGAACAACTGCTATTCCTTAAATGGAACAACAAATAAAGCAAACGTGAAATAAAATACTGCTCATTTGGCGGAATAGCCTAAGATCATTCGAAATCGAAACTGTTGTTCGTTTGGAAAGAATGGCAGAAAGGAAAAAAAGGTGAAGGAGGGTTGTTCCTTTAAAAGGAACAACAAAACAATCTGGTGGAAGTGTTGTTCCTTCGAAAAGGAACAACAGAAAACGGAAGTGTTGTTCCTTTGGAAAGGAACAACAAAAGTGTTGTTCCTTCAGAAAGGAACAACAAAAGTGATGTTCCTTCGGAAAGGAACAACAAAAAAATGAAAGTGTTGTTCCTTCTGAAAGGAACAACAAAAATGCGGAAATGATGTTCCTTCAGAAAGGAAAAGCAAAAACAAAAGTGTCGTTCCTTCAGAAAGGAACAACAAAAATGCGAAAGTGTTGTTCCTTCAGAAAGGAACAACAAAAAAAGGTAGAAATGTTGTTCCGTCGGAAAGGAACAATAAAGTGCAGAAGTGTTGTTCCTTCAAAAAGGAACAAAAAAGTGGCAAAAATGTTGTTCCTTCGGAAAGGAACAACGAAATGCAAAACTATTGTTCCTTCGGAAAGGAACAAGGAAATGCAAAACTATTGTTCCTTCAGAAAGGAACAACAAAATGCAAAATTGTTGTTCCTTTGGAAAGGAACAGCAAAGAGGTGGAAATACTATTCATTCGGAAAGGAACACCAAAATGCAAAAGTGTTGTTCCTTTGGAAAGGAACAACAAAAAGGCAGAAATGTTATTCCTTCGGAAAGGAACAACAAAATGCAAAAGTGTTGTTCCTTCAGAAAGGAACAACAAAAAGGTAGAAATGTTGTTCCTTATTAAAGGAACAACAAAATGCAAAAGTGTTGTTCCTTCGGAAAGGAACAACAAAAATGCGGAAATGTTGTTCCTTTGGAAAGGAATAGCAAAATACAAAAGTGTTGTTCCTTCGAAAAGGAACAACAAAAAGGCGGAAATGTTGTTCCTTTGAAAAGGAACAACAAAAAGGCAGAAATGTTGTTCCTTCGGAAAGGAACAACAAAATGCAAAAAAATGCAGAAATACAAAAATCTGTACAGAAAGTAGTTTATCCAGCAGAAAATAAAAGTTATGTACAAGGTTAAAAAACAACGAAATTATTTAGTGAACCAATGCCGATGAAAGATTACTTTTCTCAACAAGAATTTGCATATCAGAATCTTCCCGGAGCTGCTGGTAAAAAGATTCCCGAGTAAGCAGTTTATGGTACAGTCGCACTTGGTGACCATTTGCTTTAATGGTATGTCTAGATCCATCGATAGTAGTCAAAGTAATGGTGCCATTGTCATGCACTTTCTGGATTTCATATGGTCCAAGCCATCGAGTCTGAAGTTTCCTTAGAAAATCCTGAAACCTGGAGTCATATAGGAGTGCCCAATCTCTTTCGTGGAAGATTTTCTTTTTGATCAGGGCGTTGTGCCATTTTGCTCTTTGCTGTTGAATTAATGCAGTGTGTTGAAGAGCCGAGAGCCTAATTTCATCTAGCTCGTTAATTCGCTATAATATGTTAGCTTGGACCTCATTTAAATCCAGACTGATCTCCTGTGTTGTTCTTAATGTTTGTATTTCGAACTCTATTGGAAAGATGGGTTCCTTTCCAAATACTAGTTGATATGGTGGATAGCCAGTGGTGTTTCTCCACGTTGTCCGGTATGCCCACAAGGCTTCGGGAAATCTTGAGGCCCAATCACACCTGTGTGATGCAACAATATTTGTCAATATCGCCTCTATCACCTTATTCGTGCTCTCTACTTGGCGATTTGCCTGTGGGTGATACGGAGTGGTAATTTTGTTCTGAATGTGATAATTTTTTAATGTTGCAGGGATTTTATTACCTACAAACTTTGGTCCTCCGTTCGTGATTATGTCTGTTGGGAGGTCATATCGCACAAATATTTGGAACAGGGAATGAATCATAGAGTCCTCTATAGCTCTTGGAAGTGCCTCTGCTTCAACCCATTTGGTAAAGTACTCTGTTGCTACTAGAATATATGTTTTCTGATTTGATGATGGGTTGATCAAACCAACAAAATTGAGCACCCAACGCTCAAATGGTTCGGTTACTAACTATGGGTTTAAAGGCATTTCGTCGGACTGTCTAGGACGTCCCGATCTTTTTCTACTGTCACAGGCTTGCACAAACTTCTTAGCATCTTTAAAGATTGTGGGCCAGTAATACCCTATTTGCAAAACATTGTGACTAGTTCTTCGATCTGCGAAATGTCTGCCACACAGTCCGTCATGAAAAGCTTTCAAAATGTCAAATATTTCATCTTCATGGACACATGCATATCTGCCCTTATATGAAATAGGTAGCCCCCAATCCAAGAAAATTAGGTACTACATTGCACAATCTATTTTCATTCGTTGGGGGTTAGATGCTTTGGTAATTTGCCTACTCCTAAATAATTTGCAACATCAGCATACCAGGGTGTCTTGACAGTAACAACAAACAAATGTTCATCTACGAATTGATCTTCGATTGTCGCTGCGTCCACTGGCTTTGGCATTCATGAGAGAAAGTCAACTACAGGGTTCTCTTTTCCAAGTCAATCTTTTATTGTGATGTCAAATTCCTGTGATAAAATCAACCATCTTGTTACCCTACCATTTGTAATAGGTTTGTTTGCTAAATATTTTATGGCAGAGTGATCTGTATATAAGACAACAGGGTATCCAGTGATATAATGCCTAAATCTATTTACAGCATGTATTACAACTAAAAACTCTTTTTCAGTAACAGTATAGTTTATCTCAGCAGGAGGCAAATTCTTGCTAATATAATGGATTGCATATGGTGTTTTGTCTTCTTCCTGCCCAAGGACTGCTCCAATAACTGTGTCTAAAGTATCGGATGAAATTTGAAATGGCAAGTCCCAATTTGGGCCTCTGAGCACTAGGGTTGTTGGCACAAGCTTTTTCAAATCCTCAAAAGTGCGGTCACATTTATGTGTCCAAACAAAATCAATATTCCCTATCAGTGCATATAGAGGTGCAGCTATTTGAGAAAAATGTTCTATGAATCTCCTATAATAACCAGAAAATCCTAGAAAACTACGTACCTCTGTTTGTGTGGTAGGAGTAGGTATTAACAAAATTATTTGAATTTTGTCCAGATTTACCTGTATTCCAGCTTCTAAGATATAATGACCTATGATGATCCCTTCGGTCATCATCATATAGCACTTTTCATGGCTCAAGCAGAGCTTGGTGGCAATACATCGTTGCAACACCTTTTCCAATGTGTCTAATGTTGGCTCAAAATCATCTCCATATGGTGTGAAATCATCCACGTATACTTCAAGTTCTTCATTTATTAAATATGAAAAGGTGCTAAGGATGGCCCTCTGAAATGTGCCAGGGGCATTGCATAGGCCAAAGGGTAGGACTCTGTAAGCAAATGTTCCTGAAGGATAGGTAAAAGTAGTTTTGTCCTGGTCTTCAGGGGCAATCTGAATCTGATTGTATCCACTGAAGCCATCCAAGAAAGAAAAGAATTTCTTTCCTGCTAATGTGTCTAATACTTGATCAATGAATGGAAGGGGAAAGTGGTCTTTCTGTGTTGCTTTGTTTAATTCTTTGTAATCTACACAAATCCTCTTCTTTCCATTCTTATTTGGCACCACTACTAGTGGAGAGACCCACTTTCTACCGGAGATTGGATAAATAAAGTTTACATCCAAAAGATTTTGTAATTCAGCTTTCACAATATTTTTCAGGTGAGGGTTGAGTCTCCGTTGGGGTTGGCGAATGGGTCTAACATTTTTTCTGTATAAATGTGGTGCATACACAGCTGGGGGTCGATTCCCTTCATGTCCGGATAATCCCATGCAAAAGCTTCTTTATATTTTCTCAGTAGTTGGACCAGCTTTTCTTCTTGTTCAGGAGTCAGGTTATTGTTAATGTTTAAGGTTTTTCCTGGCTCAATCTTTATAGTTTTGTTGTTTGAAACAGAGGTAGTGGATATTGATTGGTCATGAGTATCTTTGAGTGGATCTTCTTCTAGTTCATTGTCAAATGCTACCTCTATCATGTGACATTGTACATGGGATCTAGATTCGGATTGGTTAATGAAGTTGTTAATTACAACATCCTCTATTTGATCTTTAAAATCAAGGGCATATTCTATGGTTAATGGGGACCTAATGTTTTCCGTGAGGTATGATACAGGTTGTTTGTTAGTTTTTATTATTGTTACACTTGGCTAGGTTGGAGGGTATTGAGCTAGATTCTTGATATTACTCCCTCTAGTTATAGTCATATTGCCTTGTCGGCAGCCAATGTAAGCATCAACAGTCACAAGCCAAGGTCTACCTAAGATTAATGGGTGTCGACCGAGTCGGTTTTTGGGGTTGATTATCAGAAAGTCGGCAGGATATTCCCAGGAATATGCGGATACCATTACATCGTATAGTGTACCTTCTGGCCTAACTACTGATCGGTCAGCTAGTTCTAATAAGGTGGAGGTTGGTTCCACTGATGTAATGCCCAATTTTTAACAAGTGGTGGTTGTTAAAATATTAATTGCAGCCCCTAAATCAACTAGGGAATTTGAGAAGGTTTGTCCATTGATTTGCACCGTCACTATAGGATTCCCTAGGTCTTCATATTTGACAGGTGCTTCTCTTCCTGATAACAGACCAGATAGGGTTGCCAACTACTTGGATTGTTGGGTTAGTTGTTATTATCCTCTTTGGCTTCCTTATACATAGCTATTTTATAGTTTTTGCATATATTGGGATATCTTGGATAGCTTGGAGGAGTGGGATTTTTATACACAAGTTTCTTAGTTCTCCTAGGATATTCAAGTCGGGATGTTCTATAGGGTACGGTATGATTAATCATTATGGGAATGAGGGAGAAGATGTAGTTGCTTGGTCATGAGTTTTTTGTCTGACCACATCCTCTTCTTGTAGTGGTTGTTTTGCAGGTAACTGATTTTCAACTCGAGCATTTTTATCTCCCCTAGTTTCTATAATGTCCCAAGACCTTAATTGAAGGTCGTTGCACTCCCTTAGATCGGTTTCTAGTTCTGGTGTTTCGATTATTTGGATAGATTGAACGGGTCTATTATTTGGGTTTAGGTTGGGTTGGGTTGGGAGTTTCGGTCTTAAGTTGGTCTGGGAATTTTGTTGTAGTGTATATGGCGTTGGCAGTGTGGGTTGAGGCAGTGGGATGGTTCCAGCTAGCTGATTCATCGGTCTTTGCTAGTTTGGCTGTCAAGCTTGACTCCACGAAGTGGGAGGGGACCATTGTGCTGGATATGCATTATTTTGCTAATATGGTGGAGAGTAGGGAAATTTAGCTAATTAGTTTGGCTTGTTTGATTTGGCCATGGTGATGAAGGAAATGGTTGTTGTGACTAGTTTGAAAAGGGTGGCTGATTTTGCCACATTGTATTATATTGTTGAGCATGATATTGCGGAGGTTGGAAAGAAGAAGATGGATTAGAGGGCATACCTAGTTGTTGTGGCTGCCATTGATGGTGCTAATTGAGTAGGTACAATGGTTTTGATTCTTCCTTCGCTTCCTTGTATACTGCTTTCATACCCAGGAGTGAGGGGAAATTCTTTGTGGAGTGTTCTTTTGTACAAATACGCAGACTTGAACTGCATCCAGTGGGCACTCTTTATGGTTGCGTTTCTTTCTGCATCTAGGGCAGAATATTGCCAGATTTTGCTATACCTCTGCTTGTTTCTGTTTCTCTTGCATAATATTGAGTTGTGTTGTCAAAGTCCCCAATATATCAGTTTTGAAATTCTTCTGTAAATTCCTGATTTCTACATGGGTTACTTCTCCACCAGAGATCTTACTGTCCCTTGTGAGCATGTCACGTTCCACTGGTTTTAGCCTTGTACTGCCTCGTGAACTCCTGATGCACAAATCAATAATGTCAGTAAAATTTTCTTGATAGATGCCACCTTTTCCCATGATATTTAGTGTTTTAACCCATTGTTCCTTCATGCCTTTAATTGATGTCGTTTTTAATACATTGTCAGGTAAGGGCAGTGATGCATAAGGCAATCTCTGAAGATTACACTGAAAGCATTCAACATACTCTTCTAGTGTCTCATTAGGTCTGGCTACCATCTGAAATATTTCATCCTTTAACTCTCTAGACCTACAATAATCCTTGTACTTCTTTAGAAAAACACCTTTCATCTGATCCCAATCGTTTATAACACCTCCACCTAACCCCATAAACCATCGTAAAGCAACCCCCTTTAATGTAGAGGGAAATAATTTTAGCTTTTGGGGATCGGTGGTATAGTTGTACCCCTGGCATAGCACATCGAATTCAAACAAAAATGCGTTTGGATCTTCCGCTGTTAGGCCATGAAATGTAGGAATATGTTGAAGAGGAATGGCCTTCATAGGTGCATTAACTACAGTATCTACAATGGGATATTGCAGTGTGGAGGTTTGGGGTGTTTGCTGGTTCTGGGCCATTTGGTCAAATATGTGCCAATATCCTTTTGGGATTTCTAGGGGTGTATTCCTAGGCTAGTTAGAAGGAGTAGGAATGGCCTTAACAACACTTCCTTTGTTTGGGATGATGAGAGTTCCTCACTGAACTAATGTCTAGGGGGATCTTAGCTTTTCAAGTTCTTCAGCTTTGTTTTGGATGATTTTGACAGCACTTCCCTTATCTGGGTTGCTTAGTGGCTGAACTATTCCAAGAGGAGATCTTAGTTCTTTGGTTTCCCCTATTTCTCCTCCTCCTTCGTAGAGATTACTAAGGTTCCCTTCTTGTAACGATTTTGGGCCAGGATTCTCAATTTCTTGAAAATCTTACTCCTCTGTTTGGCTCTGCACCTCAGAAAAGGCTATAGATGGTGATTCTGTGGCCCGAAGGGAACTAGCAGGTTCTCTAGAAGCAACTTTTCTAGGGCCTACTGACAGCTGAAATTCTGCTTTTTTAAGGATATCGTCTATAAAGATCGATTGGCCAGGGGTCACTAGTCCCTTAGCTTTATTAGGTTTGGGTAGTGGTTTTGGATTCTTTTCAGGCTTTTTCTGCTTAGTCATGTACACAAATCAAATACTTATTTCTACCCAAAATAATCAACAAATCTGCAGGAAAGCAGGCAGGGGAGCAGGGCTGTTACATGCTTTGTATGCAGGTTCTTACCTTTCATTTTTAAAACCCACCTCTCTCCTAGCAGGCACTTACACTACTCTCTTTTCAAAAGAAACAATGGCTACACTCTCCCCGGCAGCAGCGCCAAAATGTTGAGCGATAAAAAGGTGTCTTTTAACCCCTATTTACCCTACATTAATTATCAATCCAGGTACGATTTTTTATCTCAAGAGTGTACTTAGTCTGAGGCGGTCACTTGCTCAAGAGTAATGTTTGCAGTATAGTGCTTACAAAAGTAAAAGTAAATGAATGTTGGAAACAAAATCAAATTGTAATGGCAAGAAACTTAAATGCTTTGTAACTAAATCATTCTCTCAAGAAACTATAACAATCATCAGTCAAGGATGTAGTAATGATAATTCTTTCCCTTGTAAATTGATGTAAATGGAAATCAATCATAGATAAGATCTCCAATCTAAGAACTTAGACAACAGTAGTCAATGTTCGTTACAGTTGTAGATCTTTTCTGTTCACACCAAAGAAAATACTGGAAATAACAATTCGATTAGTAGAAAAGGAACAACAACTAATTCTATTGAAAAGATCGAACAACAAAGCTTAATCTACAGGAATGAATTGAGCAGCAATCTTAACCGAAAGGAATTGAACAACTATTTTTAACTAAGAAAGGAATTGAACAACAATCCTTAACTAAGAAAGGAATTGAAAAGTAATCTAAGAAAGGAACAACAAACCGCAATAAGTGTGAACACACAATGGGTATGGAGTAATGGAATCAGTAATCATAATGGACATTAACCACAGTCATAAAGGAACGGAAATTGCAATTATAATGGAACAACAATCAGAATTATAAGTGAACCGTAGTTAAATGGATGGTAATCGCAACTGTAAATGAACAACAATAGCAACTGGAAATGAACAGTAGAATCTGAATTAAACAGTGCAATATTGTTTTAGAAGGAACATCATAACATTTTCGGTTGTAAATAATAATTTTGTTATCCAATTACGATTTCGATATAACAGAGCAATTCAGGGAAACGTTCAGAAACAAAATATTACTAAGTAAAGTGAATTAAGAGAATGCAAAGGAAATCACACCACACACAACTCCAATAAAAAAATAATGATACAAGAAGCAAGTGATCCACTAGGGCTGGGCCCTTAGCCGCCAGGGAAGCATTGCTGTAGTTACTCCAGAATCAGATAATGGAATAGCAACTGAGTTATATATTAATCATAAATGGCAGAGTTACAACGATCACTCTTCAAAGAGAGTCGATGATCAAAGTTAAGTTTACAACAATAAGTTCTACAAATTGACAATAAAAATCCGCCCCTTGGGCTACTAGCGTTGTCCCTTTTTATAATGGCCAGGCAGAAGTATCAAGAGTACCGATAAGCTTTGAAACAACGATCCCTCAGGATCAAAGGATCTTGAGGGATTCGCTTTGCCTTTGATCTCTAGTTATGGTTTTGTCCTCTTGCGCTGATGCTGCGTTTCCTCTTCCTTTTCCTAGGTTATGTGCTCCGATCTTGATCTCCTTGTCTGGGTATGGCTTCCCGTCAAAGGGAGAATAGTTGCTTCTGCTTTGTCTTTTCCTCCTGAATAATGATTTTCCATTTTCTTCACTTTCTGTATAGAAAAAGACAATAATTAGTCATTTTGTATCAATCACAAATCTCCTTAATTCCACCATAATTCTCTAGTCATATTGCCATCTTAGAGTGTAAAGAAGTTATGATTCAAAGGAAAAGATAAAAGAAATAAATGGTAAATACATACCTTTTCCAATGCTCAACAATAAGAATTAGAATTCTATAATCAGGAACTTCAAACTTTGAACTTCTCCCTTCTTTGTATATTGTTCTTCGCTTTGATCACCTTTCGCTACCATGTAGAAATTCTCACTGTAGATTAAACTGATTATGCAATGTACTAAAGCAAAATACTTAATCTACTTCTACCATCAAACTTGCAAAAGCTTAATCGATTTTGAGCAAGATCAAATAGAACACATATAACAGAGAAGAAGATTCAATCACACATGAAACATAGAAGAATACTCTGGGGAAAGCCTCAGCTAAAAACCCTGTTATCTGTATTATCATACAAGTGGAAATATGTCTGAATTACACAAATATTTAGCTCACAAGCTATCCATCTCTCAGTACAATCCATCAATGCTACTCATAGAATGAATAGACACAACATATACCTTCCTTTAGTCCTCCAAACCTCCAATTTCCTTGTGTAGTTTCTCCTGGGTCCTCAAGCTGCCATCTGTGTGTAATAATCCCAAACACACTGCTCAAACCTCTGAAATAATTACACAATCCTGAAGGAGTTGATTCCTTCTGCATGGATGAGTTTCCTATATAGGAAAAATCCTCCAACTGCTAGTACACTGTCCCTTCCTCTAATCTCAATTGGGTCTCTCACTGAACTGACATGCACGAGTTATTTATGAGAGAATATTCAGTTATTTGAAGTACAACAGTTACATGCATGGATGCATTAACTAACTGAACTCACAATCAGTTCAACAAACTATTTGAACTAATTTAACTGGACTTAACTTAGTTAATTGAGCTAACTAATTACAACTCAAAGTACAACTCATCCTGATCACTTTAATTAAGGGATAACTTCCTCAATCAAAAGGGAAAGTTGTTGCATGTCTTCACATAGACTTCATGTTTGATTTTCTCCAACTAATTAACTCAAGATGAATTAATTAATTATTTTTCAAACAGCTCCTAAAATGAAATTCGAATTTTAATTCTCAATTTTAGTTTAGGGACTAAATAAAATTGGAATGTATCCTGAAATGCTATTTACAACATTTCTATTTTATCATTCCTTGTTGCTATCTTCAACACTGGTACCTGAAATGCTATTTATAACATTTCTATTTTTAGCATTTCTTGTTGCCATTTTCAACACTCCTTTGTTGAAGACCTTGAATCGCTTGCGCCTTAGGCTCAACTCTACTACTCACAACATTTGAATACCTGCACAAGAGATCAAAGACACAACAAAGCATACAAGCACAACAAGCATAATCGAAAGTAATATACTTAATAGATGAAGGAGCATTAAGATAAATGATGCATTAACACAAACATTTATGGAAAGTGAACCAATAGTTGTATATATTAATGAAATAAAGGAGGAAGCATACAAGCGGGCCTTGATGTCAATAAGCTTTCCTTGAGGGGATGTCCAAGTTCAAGCTCAAGCTCTCCAAGCACTCCTTCTCCTAGTCAAATGAGTAGTGTGTAGGCACTATCTCAGCATATGGGTGTAAATAATCAAAGACCAACCATTTGGGAATGGGAGAGGATGAATATATACGTAGGGAGAGGGAGTTAAGATCTCTCCAAAGATAGGAGAAGGTCCTCCTCTCAAGGAGGTAGCTCATAGGGATAAGATCAAAGGGAAATATTGGGGGAATTTGGCCACATCCACACCGAGCAACCTTCACCTCATCATTTTGGAAGCCTCTAGATCACGAATATTCTTGTCCTCTTTGGGAAAAATTGTCTTTTAGGGATCAACGCAAGTATCCAAGTAAAAATTGCACTGGCAATGCAAGGCTAGTAGAGTGTAACTCGCCATCAGCATTAGTTGCCAGTGTCAGGGCCACGCTGGTCATGAAATTAGAGTTTTAGAGCTTACTTCTTCAGGGAAGGTCCAAGGCATGTTTCCATCAGTGTTTTAGGGAGGATATGAACTGCATATCAGGACAGGTACACTACATGATTGCCAAGTTTCGGGCACTTCAGGGTATGACACAGGGAAGTATAGGAGGCGTGACAAAATACTATATAACAAATGCCCCCTAAAGCATGAAGCTAGAACAGGGAGAGATGGCTGAGATTCTTTACGAGATTTTGCAAGGATGAGAACAAACACTGTCAGGAGACCTATAAATAAAGGATGCATATACATATACATATATGATATCAAAACATGAATCCATGGTGTGGACGCAACCATCCAGACGGAAAGGACTATGTGAAAAGAGGCATGGGCACAACCATCTGAATGAAAAGGATCATCTGTAAGTCTATGATCAAAGGTATGGACGCAACCACTCGATATAGAAGGATTATCATCAACATAAATATAAAGTCCCGCAGTATGTTCACAACCATCCTTATAGAAGAAACATGTGTACAATCATAAACAATACATAGCTCCTCATAGCCTGAGTCATATCCAACAAAACTCAGGTTCTTGCACTTCATCCCTACCCCGATCAAAGTATGAATTCTAACATGGGAATGAACCTGTCAAAGTTGAACATGCTGGAGGGGGTGATACCCCTTGCATATACGAACCATTTAGGAATGATGGTTGATTGGTAGTTGATTTAGAACCAATAAGTGTAAGTTGATCAATGATCACAACTCTTCCTTCATGCGAGAAACACATCACTTGAAAGAGGGAAGAGACAAGAGATCCCACGACATAAACATAGTCACGACCAAGGAGTAGGTTAAAATCCAATGGACCTTGGATAACCATAATGTCTATATATACAATCTTTCCTCTCAAAGTAATAGGCAACTTAGGAAGGATCCCTAACGATTGATTAATTTATCTATTAAAAGCTAACAAATTCTGGGTGACGGGGACAAGATGAGGAGAATGTAAAGCTTGCCAAGTAGTTGAGGATAGGATGCTAACAGATGTGCTTTCGTCTATGATTGTGCTAAGTACAACCATATGGTAAGCCTGTATTGTAATCTGGAAAGGCACATAAGACGAAAGAAGATATCCTACCAGTTGACTCCAATCAAAAGTATTGACTAAACTACTCAAAGGGGGTTTCATAGGAACGTGAGAGTTTCCCTCTTACTCTATGGGAATAGGGGAAATTCTCTCATCCACCTCGGTAATGGGAGGATTTCCCTCTAGTTCATTTGAAACTGAAGAAACCGGAAGAACCTGAGTGGTATGAGGTTCACTCTCTACCTGAAAGGTATGGTGAACTGAAGGTGGAGTTAGGTCTACCGTTTTCTCAACCAATGATTGGTTGAGAATGCACTTAAGAGACTCGCTTTTAGAGAGAGCAGGGTTGACCAAAGATGGCTTTTCATCAATCACTTGATCAACTAGTGAAGGATCGGGGGAAAGCCTCCGATAACCAACTGGAAGACAAGGCAGGGAAGATGTAAGGTTTTCCAACTCTTTGGAAGCTTCATCTAAAAGAGGACAAAGGTGAATGGGATTATTACCTTCACACAATAATCTCTTGGAAGCCATGGCCTCTTTTGTTCTGTGATTAGGTGCTATGGAGCAAAGTTCCTTGTCTTGTGTCAAGCTCGTTAAAAAATGAAACAAGGGCCATGAGGATAGTTCTTTTACTATGTCAACCTCATTAAAAATGAAATAGGTTCCCTTGAGGATAGTTCTTTTCTTGTGTCAAGCTCATTAAAAAATGAAACAAGGTGTCATGAGCATGGTTATTTTCCTGTGTCAAGCTCATTAAAAAATGAAACAAATCCCCTTCCAATTTGAGTCTTTGATTAGATCTCGTAAAATCCCAGTCGAGTCTTTCACTTAATCTCGTATGTGAACCTTCATTCCATCCACCTATTAGTAAGCAACAATTTAATTAGGTGGATGAAATGAAGCTTGGGGGGCATGTTCCTCGAATTGAGCCATTATATCGGGGGTATGCAAACTCATCTCAAGCATAGTTTATCTTTGTTTCAAGCTTGTGTAAAAATGAAACCAAATCCAAGCATAGTTTTTTCTCATGTATCAAGCTTGTGAAAAAATGAAACCATCTTCAAGTATACTCAAGCATAATTTCCCATGTTTCAAGCTTGTGTAAAAATGAAACCATTTCCCTTTTTACCTCTAGTGATTATTGTTTTATCAACCTATTTAATCAAATATTGATCCAAGACCCTAGTGACCAATTAGGTGCCGACATGTGGCAAGCCCAGAGGTCGCCACGTGGCCCTAGAATGGTTGTGTAAAACTTGTTTGGGTCCAACGGAATCGAACCTGTGACCTCCGACAAGATAGGACAATGCTCTACCAACTCCGCCCAACGTGTTTCTTAACAGCTTAAGGTTACATTGCATATTAATGTTTTAACAGTTTAAGGTTTATTTTATAAAGTGATTCAATTCGCGTTGTTGATCTAACCTCTCCAGATCCAATGGATATCACGCCGTCTATTGACCAAACTAACCGGACAATCTCAACTGTTGATGTATTCCACTCAATCTAACGGTTGTCGCGCAATCTTGCGTAGATTCATGCACGACGGTTAATACTCTGAGAGCACGCGAGAAAAGTTGTTTTGGCATGCTATGTGTCGATTGGTAAGGCTAATCATGTGAATTTGTAAAATACAGCTTACAGCCTTTAGGCCATGTGAGAAACTGCTCTTCACTTATCAATACTATGGTTTAAGGATTAACCATGACCGCCATATATACGCACGATAAGGTCTTATCCCTCATGTACGTGCCCAACGGTTACGGTAATAGTTACCTCCGATGGTCAGCCTGGCGAAGTGGATAAAATTAAACAAATATGCTAAGTTTAGCTGAAGATGAGTGTAGTTAACCAATTTTGGTGGAGTATCCCTAGAGGATAGTGCATAAAATCACTCTAAGAGCAGTTTTCGACAGAGAAAATAGAGGAGAAACATAGAAGTAGAGAGAGTGAAACAAGAGGCTCTCTAGGCTAATTAGAGCCCGATGAAGCCAATGGAATAGTACAGAGAAGCTGAGGAAGTCATCTTCATGTAGAATTTCATCCAGGGAGATTGATTATGGAGCTTAGAGCCACCAGGGGTTGGAGGCAGTTGTAGGAGCTACCAATACTCATTCTCAGTGAACAAATAGCCATTCCTGATTGTAATGAGCCTTCTGAATCCATTGCAGGGATTTGTAGAAGCATTTGGAGACTTCTAAAGGCCGATATGCTGCAAGAGAAGTTTTAGGCAGAAAATGATCAAATGATCAGTCTATTGTTGGTGTCTGATATGTGCTGGAGACAAAAGATGAAGTTTTAGAGACAAATGAAGAATTATGAAGGAGTTAGTGCCATCAAGAAGCTCAGGGAAGCTCAGAGCACTGATTGAAGGAATCAAGTCCAAATAATCTTAGATATGTGTGCAGAGTGATGACAGACATGACAGGGATATAGATGGTATTCTAAGCCCATTGGTTCAGTTCAATAACCTTTGGAGTTAAGTGTGGAACTTGTAAAAGAAGTTTTGCCATAATCCTAAAGAGCCAAGTCAAGTTGACAAAAGCTCATGGAGACGTAGCCCATGGTATTCCAGTGAACTCCTAGATTAAATTTGTTGTTATGTGTGGTTGTTTATTTGCTGCATTATATGTCTGTTATATGTGTTTAATATCAGTAGAAACAAATGGGCTTAAAGCATTTAAACAATTAAAAACAAACAACATACACCTGTTTCAAGTATTTAATTCTGCAAATGTCATACATAAGCTAGATCATTTATTTGTTAAGCTTTGGAGTGGGAGGTCCTTGTAAGCATAACATGTTGTTAACCCCCCATTTCAAATTAGGTGGTATTAGAGCTAGCTGCTTGATTGACAAAGCAGGATGCTTGATTGACAGAGCAATAGATTGCTTGTTTTACTTGAAATGTGTTTATACATTATAAAGAATTTAACTGTTTGATTGTTTTAAATTGACTGTTGTTTGAGTTTGCAAAGGTGAAGGGAAAGCTACAGATAGCTAAGTCTAGGAGAGGACAAGAAGGAAGAAGGGCTGAAGGCATTCTCCTTATCCCAAGGACCTCAAGGCAATCCTTGAAGCACAAGATTTTTGTTTGCAAAAGGCTGCTTGAATAAGCTTTGTGAATTTGGTTGAAGTTCTTTTGTTCATTTTTATAATGATAGCTTCTACAAGTCAGTTCTCAAAATCCTCCTCCTTCACAAGATTATTTGATGAAGACATGAAGCAAGATTTGTTCATCATGATGGATATGGTGAGAGAAATGTATGAGAATGAAAGGAAGAGCACCAAACTTCGAGAGCAGTTGAATTCCATGAAGGAAGAGAAGAAGTTGCTTTCTGAAAAATTGCACGAAATGGAGAGACAACATCATATTGCAAATATGAACCTAGAAAGGACGCATGAGATGGAGACACAACTCCTTGTTGCCAAAGAAGCCTTAGTCAAGTATTAGCTTGAAGAAGAGGTAAAAAATCCTAGTTTGTCTTCACTTTCCTCTAATAATGTTTGTATTGGTTCTTTTGAAAAACATACAAGAGGCATAGGGTCGAAGTTGATGTCAAAAATGGGCTATGAAGGAAAAGGATTGGGCAAACATGCACAAGGTATTGTTGAGCCAATAATGGTTGAGGAAAGGCCTAAGTATTTGGGTCTTGGCTATGGAAAATCTTATGGAGAAATTTCCAAAGCAACCATGAAGGCAATTGAAACAGTTCCTAGATGGAGTTTCATTTCAGGTTTTCTACTGCAAGTTTGTAAAAATTGTATTCATGGGGAATGCAATAGTTTGAAACATACTTCGCAAGAAGAAGGTGTTCATAAGCATGCATTTGAACAAGAGAGTTGTGAAAGCTCTCAAATCATTGAAGAGATTGATGGTGGTCCAAAGGGAGCCACTTCCTCATTCGATTCACCCCCTCATGAAGGAAACAAAGGTGAAAGAGAAAGGTATAAATGATTCCAGCCATATTTCTTTTGATTATGTAAAGCATGATAAATTTCCACATAAGCATTGGAAAAAAATTCCATGTTCCTTTTGTGGTTTGGATAACCATAGTGTTTCTAGATGTTGGAAGAAAATGGCCACATATAGGAAACTTTTGAAGAAAAGGAGGCAAGAAGCCAAAGGTCCATTGGACAAGGAAAATCATGCTGTGAGGAGGATGCACATGTGTTTCACTTATTGCCATAAGCAAGGACATATTTCTGAAAAGTGTTGGACTTTGAATCCAAAAATGCTTCCACAAAATTTGAAGAAGGTGGAAAGGGAGAATGGCAAGAATGGAAAGGAAGTTTCCATAATTGATGTGTTTCAGGACGATCCACATGTTGATGTCAATGTGCAACTAAAGGAAGCACCTTTGATGTGGATTGGTAGGAAATGGTTAGAGTTCTTATCCAATTAAGGTAGCATGTTTTTTTATTTGATGCATTTTTTTGCCAATGGAATGCAATTTGCAGGCTTTTACCAAAAAGGTGAATGAAAAAGTTGAGTATGAGACTCGCTTAATTGCAGCAAATTTATGGTCATTTAAGCTTTGTAAGTACATGTACATATGATTGAGGATCTTGTACTATTGATTGTGCTTAAGAGAAAGTTGAAGAATGGAATACATGCATGATAATGGTATGTATGAACAAAGGAATGTTGATGATTTCCTTATATTTGAACATGTATGTGTAATTGACTTGATGCTTGATTGCTTTGTTTAAACATGCATGCAATGTTATGTCAACTTGAAAAAGTTGATTTTGTCTCCAAGATTGAGAAAGGGAGATAGTGATGAAGTGTTTCACAAGAGGTGGAATTCTTTCTACTTTGAAAAAGAATCATCAAATTCTTTTTGTACATGCTTGACTTGGAAAGTCAGTTGTTTGAAAAAGGCATGTTCTTGTCGGCTTGTTATTTAGTCGATCATTTGTACACAAGATGTAAAGACATAATTATGATTCACATGATGTTAATTTTGTTTTTTTGCATTATGTCGTTTTTGACAAGATGTCAGTAGAAGTTTCGTAGTAGCATTCAAAATTTCTGTTGAGAATTCATGATGTAATCTCACGTTTGTTTGAGCCACCTTGGATCGATGATCAAGGAAGTAATGTTCAACTACCTTTTGTAAAATTCTGAATGAGTTCAAGGAAGACAATTCTTAGCAGGAGGACAAGCGCATCTAGGAAGGAAAGTGTTGACTACCTTCGAGTTTTGGTTCAAAGGCACTAGCTATGCAAGGCAAGTGTATGGAGGCTGAAAAGAAGAGGGTGTTGTATTCTCATCTATTGCACAGATCAATATATATTAGCCTTTTAGGGTCCAAAAGATTCCCAATTAGGGAGGAGTGATCAGATATTGATCCAAGAACTTAGTGACCAATTAGGTGCTGACACGTGGCAAACCCAAAGGCCACCACGTGGCCCTGGAATAATTATGTAAAACTTGTTGGGGTCCAATGGAATCAAACCTGTGAGCTCTGGCAAGATAGGACAACGCTCTACCAACTCCGCCCAACGTGTTTCTTAACAACTTAAGGTTACATTGCATATTAATGTTGTAATAGTTTGAGGTTTGTTTTATAAAGCACTTCAATCTATGTCGTTGATCTGACCTCTCCAGGTCCAATGGATATCACATCGTCCGCTCGCCAAACTAACAAGACGATCTCAATCGTTGATGTATTTCGCTCAATCTAACGGCTGTCTTGCAATCTCGTGTAGATTCATGCACGACGGTTAATACTTCGAGAGCACGCGAGAAAATTTGTTTTGGCATGCTACGTGTCAACTATTAAGGCTAATCGTGTGTTATAAAATACAACTTACATCCTTTAAGCCGTGTGAGAAACCGCTCTTCACTTATCAATACTACGGTCGTAGGATTAACCACGACCGCCAGATATACGTGCGATAAGGTCTTATCCCTCATGTACGCACCCAACGATTATGGTAACAATTAACTCTAATGGTCAGCCTGGTGGAGTGGATAAAATTAAGCGGATATGCTAAGTTTAGCTGAAGATAAGTGTAGTTAACCAATTTTGGTGGAGTATCCCTAGAGGATAATGCATAAAAGCACTCCAAGAGCAATTTTTAACAGTGAAAACAGAGGAGAAGCAGAGAAGCAGAAATAGTGAAACAAGAGGCTCCCTAAGCTAATTAGAGCCTTCTGAAGCCAATGGAATAGTCCATGGAAGCAAAGGAAGTCATCTTCATGGAGAATTTCATCTAGGGAGATTGATTGTGAAGCTTAGAGCCATCAGGGGTTGGAGGTAGATGTAAGAGCTACCAGTACTCATTCTCAGTGAACCAATAGTCATTCCTAACTGTAATGAGCCTTCTAAATCCATTGAAAGGATTTGCATAAGCATTTGGAGACTTCTAAAGGCTGAGATGCTACAAGATAAGTTTTAGGCAGCAAATGATCAAATGATCAGTCTGTTTTTGGTGTCTAATATGTGCTGGAGATAGAAGATGAAGTTTTAGAGACAAATGAAGAATTCTGAAGGAGTTAGTGCCATCAAGAAGCTCAGAGCACTGATTGAAGGAATCAAGTCCAAGGAAGCTTAGATTTGTGTGTAGAGTGATGCAACCATGACAAGGATATAGATGGTATTATAAGCCCATTGGTTCAGTTCAGTAACCTTTGGAGTTAAGTGTGGAACTTGTAAAAGAAGCTTTGCCATAATCCCAAAGAGCCAAGTCAAGTTGACAAAAGCTCAAGGAGACGTAGCCCATAATATTCGGGTGAACTCCTGATTAATTTTTTTGTTATGTGTGGTTGTTTATTTGCTACATTATATGTCTGTTATATGTGTTTAATATCAGCAAAAACAAATGGGATTAAAGCATTTAAACAATTAAAAACAAACAACATACACCTGTTTCAAGTATTTAATTCCGCAAATGTCATACATAAGACAAATCATTTATTTGTTAAGCTTTGGAGTGGGAGGTTCTTGTAAGCATAACATGTTGTTAACTCCCCATTTCATATCAATATTTTTACTAGATGAGCCTTGGTTTTTTCCTTTCCATCGTCACCATCTCTTTGGTCGATCATACACTTTCACTTGGTTGTTTTACTCTTTCCTGATGAAAATCTGTGATGAGTGGTATTATTAGCTAGCCTCTTGACCTTTACATGTTTTGAGCAGTTCCATCATCACCGAAACCAGTTGTTATCCTTTTATACCACTCATTCCTCTGGGTGGAGTCATCTTTAAGCTCTTTTCTAACTCTCGAAAAATGAAAAGATCGTCGAGTACTTGTCTTTTCGAACTCATTAAATTAAATGAATTGACATCATCTCAGTATACGTTTACCCCTTTTTCGAGCTAAGATTGACTATTTACAAAAAAGGTACACCTTGGTCGACTTGGTTAAGAGATTCTCTCGAATATTGTTTTCTACCTTTTCGGGTTCGAGAGACAAATTACGTAAAGGGACATGATGGAGTTTTATTTTTCGTCTCTTTTTCAAACTCTCTAAATATGAAAATGATACTGAGTTATTCTTCCATTGAACTTGTAAAAAAATTAAACGGTGAAAGACTTGTCACCATGACTGGACCCCCATGCCATATTCCAAGCATGAATGTGGGATCTCATAGAACAAATCAATAAAAAACCATATAGGACTTCCATAGGCCATCCACCTAAACGCATCAAACAATCATTCCACCTCATGGTTGAACATCACAAAACCATCATCAGATTGGTCTCTATCCAAGCCTTCCAGAGCTTCCAGAGCATTTCTCCAACCAAGGCTTCCAGGACTAGTAACTCAAACCAAGCTAAGGAAACATGAGAACCAACCAAAACAAAACAAGGAAAAAAAATCCACACTCACCATGGCTATCTAGGAAATGGCAAGGTTAGGGAATCCATTATCAATCTCGCCTATCCTCCATGCCAATGACAGATCACAACCAACAAACCACATGCATGCCAAAACTAGTGAGGAAAACATACATGTAACTCGGTACCTGCAAGGAAAATCCGTTGTAGCTTCTGATCCCGATGTCCTCTTGCACTTTCATAATCTTCCTTTACCTTCTTGCTCCAAAAATCCAAGTATGCCACACCCTCCAAGAGTGCTCCAAGAAAACTCTAAGTATCTAAGAATATGAGGGAGAGAAAATAATGAGAGAGCTCCAAAACTGAACTGACAAAAGGTTGCCAACTGTTCCTCAAAAGCCTTTTTATGAATGAGGCCTCTATTTTCTTCATTTTCCATTTTTTTCCTTCATTCTCCTCCTCACATGTTACCTGTGACCTTTCACCTCCCTTTTCTCCTAATTTCCATTATTTTCATAAATAAATGTGCCAAAAATGCCATTTTTCCTTTCCAAAGCCTTAGACATTGCCTTTTCCAATTTCCTTAGCCATTAATAACCAAATGAACACCCACACTACGATGTCTTGCTCAACATTCAGCTTGGAATAAGTGTCCCATCAACCGTGGTTATTATTTTGCCTTTATTAACTTTTACTACATGGAATTTTCAACAGGGTTGTTACATATGGCTCTTATAATGTTTTACTTGTAAATGATTGGTTAATGAATGCATGACCTAATACATGTTATTTCAACTATTTTGAGAGGGAATTAGACCTTCTTGATGTTTCTCATATAAGTTTCAGATCTCTATGTTCATATATGTATTCATGGCCTATAGATTTCATATTCATCATGTGTTTGACATGATGTTTTCCATAATTAGGCTTGATTAGGTCAATTCCTTGATCAAGTTTTATGTTAGAGGCTTTGTATTGGTGTCATTTATTGTCTTGGAAAGTCTCATCAAGTTCTAGGCAGTGGTATGGAGACATGCCCTGAAAAAATGGCTCAAATCTCGCAGTAACAGGCACAAAATTGATTGAAAAAGATTGCAATATCTCCCTTGCAGCCTTATGGGAGCAATTGGAGGACTATATTCACATGGATGCAAGCTTGTGCATGTGACTGGGAGTTTTGTTAGTCAAAAAACAATCTGACTCAAGGTTTGGGCACCTGGAGGGGTGGTTTAACTCATGTGGGTCTTGTAGCTCCTGTGGGTCATGTAGCGCCTGAGGAAGTTCAGTAAGGTTTTGGTTTGTCGATTCCACTTCCTTAAGTGATCTAGGAAATTAAGTAATGTCATAGTAGCCCTCCACTCATGTTTAACCTCAGAAAGACGATGAAAGTGGGTAGATATGAGAGGTGGCATTACATGATGTTTGGAAGTTGGTGTGTGAAGGCTTTGGTAAAGATCCCCCTTCAAAGTAAGTGAAACAGAAGAATTTTCAAGTAAAGTATGTGATCTACGACAACCTTCACAATGCATATCTTGAGAAGATAATGGACATGATATCTATAAAGGACATATGGGATAAATTGTAGGTATTATATGGAGGAGATATCGACAACAACAATGGAGATAAGAAGAATGCAAAGAAAAATAAGAAGAAGGGCTACCAGAGGAAAGAGTATGAGCCTGATGAGATTCATCCCTCGAGTGCGAATGGAGCAACATATCATCAAGAGGAGAAATCACAAAATGAAGGCACAAGAGAATCAAAAGTGATGCGACAAGGTAGATTTGAAGGTAATAATGATGGTGAGATATTTATTAGTTGTGTATTAGATGGGTTTGATGTTAGCCTTGTATAATCGTTTAGACAAGATGATGAATGTGATAGAATGATGCTCCTTGAAGCTAAACTTGATTCAGCTCTAGTTGTAATTGAAAAGCTAATTATTGAGATTTGAAGGCTCACAACTGTAAACAAAGATCAAAAGATATTATCACATATCTTTGATGAAAAGTAGAATGAGCTCAAGGAGAAAATCATTATCTTGAAGACCCAGTCAGAAGAGGCTAAAATAATTAAAGATGTTATGAGCAGCCAGTTGAAAGAAGGTGAGGGCCAAGTTGAAAAACTAGAAGCTGAACTGGTCTCAATGAGGAAGCAATTCAAATAGAAAGACAATCAATTCAAGATGGAGAAGAGCACCAAGATCTTGGACAAGATGCTTAACAATCAAATATATCCCTTGGCCAAATTTGGTCTAGGGTTTCATAAGGGAGAATCTAGCTAATAGGTAAATGGAACAATGATGCATAACCTAAAATTCTTGTAGCAGATAATGGAAATAATATGAGCAACAAACGAGGAAGGAAACAACATATCCAACAGTTAAGAAATGCACCAATAGGAGCACTTATGACTAGAAGACTATTCACTTCAAGAGAATAGTATGAAAAATTTCAAAGGAGAAATAACAATCCCTTTTCTCCTTTGATGGATGAGGTCGAATGCTACATTTTCCACAACTTTGCACATGTTGCAACTAGTTATAGGAGCATATTGTTTAGACCTAATCAAAAAAGTATGCAACAACATGGGCAATAAGAATAGCAAAAGAGATCTTCAACTTTCAAGTATACTAATGCATTTCATGGCTACTATTTCTCTTGTAACATGTTTGGTCACAAGGCAGATATTTGGCGTGATTAGTAGAAAATATGATACTATTTTCTCATATCTTGGTCATGTAAGGTGCTACACTTGTGACAATATTGGTCACTGACTAGAGACTATAAATTTTCTAGGTTCGTAAGGCATATCAGGAAAATATAGTAGCTTACCTAGAGTAGGCCTAGCAGGAAGCTAGAAGATAATGCACATACCAGAAAGTAGCCTACCAGAGTGTGGAAGAAGAAGGAGGAGCAACAAGTGAAATGTGACATCACTCTATGTACGCTTGAAGAAGACGATGACAGATGGTACATATATAACATGTGTTCCCATCATATATCAGGGGACAAGAGCAAATTCCTCTCTTTGAAGAAAATCAAAGATGGCCATGTTATTCTTGGAGATGATGCTCCAGCCAAAGTGTTGGGAAAAGGCAAGGCCAACCTTGGTGATGAGAAGAAAAATGTAGTTGATGTGTTGTTGGTTAAAGGCCTGAAGCATAATATCTTGAATGTGATCCAAATGGTTGAGGGAGGAAAAGAAGTCATACTTAACTCCAAAGGTTGCAGCATACGAAAATAAGGGTCAAAGGATTGATAGCCAAAGGAATCAAGACTCCATACAATGTGTACGTGTTGAAGGGAAGAGTAGGAAAAAGTAACAGATTGAAGACAATCTCTTCCTCTTCAGATTCTAAGTAGGATAAGCTATCCCCATTGTAGTCTATTTTTCCTAGACATATTCAAAAAAGACTGCGAAAGGCAATGTGAGGCTAGCATGGTCTCAGGGGGAGCGTATGGCAGCATGGAAGCATCAAGAAGGCATGGAGATGAGTTGCAACAAAAGAATGGTGTGACCGAGATCCTAAATGCAAGATCAAGTCTGTAGGATTAGCAAGAAGGTAGAAAGGTGCATGAGCTTATGGGGAGGTGTGGCATATTTGGTATGGATGGAACAAACTAAAGACAATGAAATTTCACAGTTTACATATGAATTCTATAAGGGAAAAGTGCATATGTAAGTTATTTTCTCCTCAGAAAGATGTGTATGTTGGCATGCACATGGAGTTGTGGTATCAAGTTTTGCATGTTAGTTTATTATTCTTTCACTCTTTTTATTTGTAGCAGATGCATATGTTGAAATCATGAGTGTAGAGTTGTTAAATCAGCCATATATTTTCATGCTTATCATTTGGCAAGTTGGTTGTGTAATCCTTGTATCAGGCATGCATAGAAGAGCATAATTTATTTCAGCCATGTATAAGAGACAGGTACTTGTGTTAGGCATGCATATCAGTGAGTCATTTGAATCAACCATGTATGCACCTTGAGCGTAAAATATGTAGCCATGTATCTCCATTATTAAGCCTTGTACTTTCATGATTCATCATTTGGTCATGGTATGTTATGGAGTCATTCATTTGTTAAGTAGTTTCTTCTGTGTTGCAAAAAGGCTTAGAGAAGAGTAGTAGAAAAAGTTATTGAACAATAAACTTGAGTTGATGATTACTTCGCTAGTACATGTTCAAGGGTAACATGAGAATGCTCAGTAAGAGGAAGGTCATTGTTGGTCTTGTTATCATTGATTTCCCATTGGTTGCAGGAGTTACACGTGTGGGAAAATACTTTTGTTTGGTTTCTAATGTTTATTTTGCAAATGTTTTGAGCTACTCATAGTTGTCAAGTATGTCATAAAAAAAAATTGGTGTCAACTAGTACAATCAGTGTCCAAGAAAGAGGCCAACTAGTCAATAGAGAATGAAGGCCAGTAAAGAAGATCAATTAGTGATGTGATTGTGGTGTTGCCATCAATGCCATAGGGGGATATTGTTGGTAGCATAGTGTTAGCACTGATGTCAATAGTGAGTCAATTGTGTGATGGGCATTGATGTCAATAGTTGTAGGTGTTTTTGTATGGCCTTGATGCATATATGATGTGTCATTGGTGCTATAGGTGCTTGGCATGATGTTTAGAGGTGTAATGATGTAGGTGTTGAAGGTGGTTGTAGATATGGGTGGAGCATATTGCAAAGTCTAAATTTTGCAATCTATATGTGACCCTTGAGTGAGAAAAATGTGTACATACACAGTTATCCTGAAGAATATTCCTGTGCACGAACTTATCCACGCAAAATAAAAAACCACTAGCTTTCCCAAGGTATTCACCCTGTTGAAATTGTAGCAAGAAAATGGCTCAATTTTGACTTCTGCCTTAGTCAAATTGAGTAAATTGAATTTCCACATCAGTAGGACAATTTGGAGACAGTTAACTAGTGTGACATAGCTCTTTCCACTTAGTTAGATCAGCAAATTCGAGTTAGTGGGCTTGGAGTCCAATCATGCATGTGTTGATTGCTAAATTTTAGCAATATAATTTACTTATTTTTAGTTGTACTCAGTTAACTAACCTCTAACAATTAATAGAGTCAGTTGAAGGTCAATTGAGCACTGAGACAACATTCTGACTCACCGATCTCTCAGTTAACTAGTTAATTAGCTAAAAATATACACAATTATGCATGGAATTCGAATTTCCTAGTTGAGGTGGAGGAAAAGGCATATTTGTATTTATATTTGTATACCATTGAGTGTATAGTGCTTTTGCACTGAGCATGTGATCAATTCCTCAAGCTATTACACAAGGAAACATGAAATTTCTCCTTTTTTGGGGGGCTATTCCCTCCAAGATTGTGCAAGGAAATAAGGGCTTGGATGAGGCTTGAATTGGATAAGTGTTGGCCAGAGAAAGTCAGGAAGTAGAAGAATAAGATTCCAGTGCAGGGTGTGCTTCAAAGTTGAAGCAAGTCATTGTAATAGTTTC
Organism: Pinus taeda; assembly: GCA_000404065.3. Taxonomy (NCBI): domain Eukaryota; kingdom Viridiplantae; phylum Streptophyta; class Pinopsida; order Pinales; family Pinaceae; genus Pinus; species Pinus taeda. Next base: position 130,106 of record APFE030708753.1, read on the forward strand.
TCTTTTCATCTGAATTAATGTAAAGCAGAGGGGGGGTTTTTCCCAGTTGGGTTCCCCTAGAAATCATTTTGTACTTGTGGTTTTGCTTATTGCATGTCTATACATGTTGTTCTAAATTGTTATTTCCATTCCGTAGAGTAGTAGAGTAGAATTTGTGTCTCCTGATTTCAATTCGATTTCTTGAGCAGTTGCAATTTCTATCAAATGTCTACATGGTATCAGAGCCCTGAAATCACATTAGAACAAGGTTTCAAATTTTTCCCTTAGGAATTTTGAATTTGTAGCTTTAGTGTAGTAGCTTTTCTTCAGGTTTGAGATAACGTCTTTCAACGTATTGATATAGGAGTATGCTTTGGAGGGAAGTTCGAATTTCTAAGCTTGGAATAGATTTAGGATCATCAAAAGTTCCCTATGAGAAACATTTTGGAGTAACCAATATCTTGACAAGTGGGCAGCCCTTGAAGTCCTCATGTACATTAATCATTCAAGAACCAATGAGTTGTTAGGAAGTAGAGTTATGGAGCCCTAGTTTAGGGCAGATTTAGAAGACCCTATGTGCAGGCTTCTTAATGGAGCTAAAAGGCTATTGGTGGGCAGATCAATGAGCCAATGTTTAGTGACACAAAAAGGAGTTGTGATCATTGATATTGGCAGATTGAGGAGCAGAGAGATTTCCAATAGGGAGATCGAGACTAAGAGGGAGTATAGTCTAAGGCGCAACCCTATTGACACAGGAATCAACCGTTTTGAGAAATATCAACAATCGGCCCTACGTTTGCCTTCCCCATTATAATCAAGCCTTCTGCTTCTCTGCTCTGATTTCCTTAATATAGGTCTGACAACGGATCTTTCCTTTATTTAACAGATCCGCTCAGTGGTACACCATAGATCACCTCACCTTTGATCCAACGGTCCACGTTATATCGCAATCGCAATGGCAGTGCTTAGGGCTCATTTCATACATATGAAACGTAGTGATGCGATATAGTCAATGATCGTATCGGCTATCACATATCGTATGTTTCCAATGCTCAAGGCCAATTTCCTTTCCAAATGAAATATTGCGATGCGATGGACACGGTCGGTTTGAGGTCCTATCACATGTTAACGCTTTATTGTGATGCGATATATCAGTGATCGCACATCGCAATTCCACAAGGCCTTAGGTCCACTCCCTTGTAAATAAACATTGCGATGCGATATGGGATGATCCAACGGTCAACGGGATTTCGTACCGTTGGTTGGAACTTAGATCAACAACTGGGATTTAAGTGGGCTTCAACACTGTTATTAAAACTAAGGATTGTGATCTCCATTCAACTTTGATTTTATAATATAAAGAATAAAAATAGAGAAATATTTGATTTCGTCCTGAATACAAATAAACAAAGGAAAAACGAGAGTTTCCACAGAATCGATATACAATCACACACGGCATCAATTAATCGATACTATCAATGTTACAGAGTCTCGACCCTTTGGCTCGATTACAACCATTTAAAAGACCTTTGTTTCAATCTGGAAAGGTATGCTCTATTACTTTACTCTCGCTTCGATCAATCTTCTCTCATCTCTACAAATCTCTCTACATTACATTTTTCTCCTTTTTATCAATCAAATCCCACTCTAACTACTCAATCTCTATTTTTAAACATTCTAACAGTCAATTTCTATTTTCAAGCTCTATCACACAAATATGCTAACAACTTATCTTTGAATCTAAAATAAGACAATTTCTACTTATTACAATAATGAAATAAAAGTCATTTCTTGAGAGTTCCAACCCTCTCGGTAAAAACTGACTTTTGACCACTCAGGTCAGTGAAATTCAACTTGTTTAGTCACAACATGTGAACAGACTTTCACATTGCTGGCTAAGTCCAAATTCTCTTGCATTAGACTTCCGGGGAAGAAAAGAATCATCCTTTAGACATTCAGGGCTTACTCCATACTTCTGCAACTCTGCTATAGTTAATTAGCTAGCATCCTCCACTGGCTATCCTTTCCATTTGACTAGATATTGAAAATAAATCTATCCTCTATTTCTTTTGGATACTTTTTTCTCTAAAACAACTTCCACTTCTTTCTTAACTGCCTTTGGCATTTGTTCTCCCCAGTTCAAGGTTTGAACTTCATCTTCTATAGTTTCCTCCTATAGCTCTGTCTCTGTCCCTTTGTATGGATACAAATTTGCAATATTGAAAATAGGTGATATTCCAATCCCTTTTGGCAATTTAATTTCATATGCATTAGCTGAAAACTTTCTTACAATTCTACATGGTCCTATCTTTTTCATTTTCAGTTTATTGTAAGTCTTACCAGGAAATCTTTCTTTTCTCAAATATACCATCATTAAATCTCCCACTTGGAATTATTTCTCTCTTCTTTTCATATCCACTCTCTGTTTGTATTTACCACTGCTTTCGTGCAATCTGCCTTTGACATCTTCTTGAAGTCTTTGCATTTGTTCTACAAACTCTTTAGCTTTTTCACTTCTTGTCTCTTGTTTACCCAAATTTTTGAGCTCATACACACCTCTTGGATTCATTCCAAAAACAATCTGAAATGGACTCATTCCAGTACTTCAGTTTGGAGTGTCATCATAAGCAAATTCAGCCTGAGCTAGTGCTAAATCCCACTGCTTAGGATTTTGATACACTAAACTTCTCAATATGTTTCCCAAACTCCTATTTACTACTCCAGTATGTCCATCTGTTTGAGGGTGGTATGCTGAACTGAAACCGAGGTTAGCTCCTATTTTCTTCCAAAGAGTTCTCCAGAAATGTCCCACAAATTTTGTATCCCTATCAGACACAATACTTACAGGCAATCCATGTAATCTTACAATTTTTGAAAAAAATAGATTAGCTATATGTGTTGCATCACTAGTCTTCTTATAAGCAATGAAATGTGCCATCTTGGAAAATTTATCTACCATAACATAAATGGAATCATTCCCTCTTTGAGTTTTTGGTAATCTCAAAACAAAATCCATGCTAACTGCATCCCACGGTCGGTCTAGTATTGGCAATGGCTGATACAATCCTATGTTCTGACTTCTCCCCTTAGCATGTTGACATATCCCGCACTTCTCAACAAATCTCTTAACATCAGTTTGCATTTTTGGCCATTAATAAAAAGCATTCACCTGAGCAAAGGTTTTGTCTTGTCCAAAGTGACTAGATAATCCTCAACTATGTTTTTCCTTTATTATGTTTTCCCTCATAGAACATTTGGTACACAACTTGTTGCCTTTAAGCAATAAGCCTCCTTGGATGAGATAATCTAACCATTGACTTCTGTTATGAACTATTGGATTTTGAACCGCTATATAGATATCTTTGAAATCTACATCATCTTTGTACATTTCAATCATTTCTTCAAATCCTACCACACCAACTTTGAATTATTGCACAATAAAACTTACCCTGCTCAATGCATCAACAACTTTATTCAACTTACCACTTGTGTGCTTTATCACAAAAGTAAAGCTCTACAAAAATTCTACCCACTTGGCATGTTTCTGGTTCAATTTTGGCTGGTTATTTATGAATTGTAATGCATGATTGTCCGAATACAATATGAATTCCTTTGGCAGCAAATAATGTCTCCATTTTCTCAAGGCTTGTACAATAGCGTAAAATTTATCATAAGAAAAATACTTCTTCTTCGCTTCATTCAATTTCTCACTGAAGTACGCTATCGGTCTTTGTTCCTGACTCATAACTGCGCAACTGTAACTCCGCTAGCATCTGTTTCAACTTGAAATACTTTTTCAAAATAAGGCAAAGCTAAAATCGATTCCTCTATGATTTTCATTTTTAGCAATTTAAAATTCATGTCTGCTGCTTCTGTCCACTTGAACGGCTGATTAGTCTCCTTAATTGTTTCAAGAATTGGTACAAAAGTCTGACTAAAACCTCTGATAAACTTTCTGTAAAAACTTGCAAGACCATGGAAGCTTCTTACTTCAAATATATTTCTGGGAATAGGCTAGTTCCAAATTGCTTGGACTTTCTCTGGATCCATTTTCAATCCTTCTTTAGAGACTACAAATCCCAAGTAAATTAATTATTCTTTCATGAAACTACATTTCTTCAGATTTATCAGTAGTTTCTCTTTCTGCAGAGCTCTTAAAACCAATTTAAGAAGCTCTAGATGTTCTTCCTTACTTTTACTAAAAACTAGAATATCATCAAGATAAATAATAACAAACTTGCCTACATATTCCTTGAAGATTTTGTTCATCAATCTCATGAACATGCTAGGTGCATTAGTGAGTCCAAAAGGCATTACTAACCACTCAAACAACCCACTGTTTGTTTTAAATGCAGTCTTCCACTCATCTCCTTCTCTAATTCTTATTTGATGATATCCACTCTTCAGATCTAGTTTAGTACAATACTTTGATCCACTCAAACGATCCATTAAATCATCCATGCGTGGCAAAGGAAATCTATACCTCATTTTGATCTTGTTGATGGCTCTTGAATCTTTGCACATACGCCATTCACCTCCTTTCTTTGGACTGAGTACTTTTGGTACAACACATGGACTAAGACTCTCTCTAATTAGTCCCTTATCCGTCAGTTCTTTCACTTGTCTTCCAACTTCTGCATTCCCTTGAGGAGTTAATATGTATGCTACTTTATTTGGCAAACTCGCTCCTGGTATTAGATCAATATGATGACTAATACTCATGATCAGTGGCAATGCATTTGGCAACTCATCCACAATAATATCAGCAAAATCATTTAACAAAGTTTTGATTTCTTCAGGTAAGTCATGTAAGTTTGTGGAATTTAAAATTACCTTTAGTCTCCCTATGACAACAAAATGCATTTCTTCACCTTTTCCAATCTCTTGCAATAGCTCCTTTCCGCTCATCAACATAACACTATTTCCAGGTGCTCCTTTGTCAGCGTCATCCTTCAATGACAACAATGTATGTTTATTTCCATCCTTCTCCAGAGTATAAGTGTTTTTTCTCCCATCATGAATAGCTTTCCGATCAAATTGCCACAATCTCCCCAACAATACATGGCATACATCCATGGGAATTACATCGCATAATATTACATTCTTATATGTGCCAATCTGCATTTCAACCGTGCATTGTTCTGTCACAATAATCTGATGTCCCTTCTGCAACCACAACACTTTGTAAGGAGTAGGGTGCGCTGTATTTGCTAATCCAAGCTTGTCCACCATCTTTGTAGAAACAAGGTTATCAATGCTTCCACTGTCAATTATTACTTTACAACACTTACCTCTTGATTTACAGGTAGTTCTGAACAAATTCTTCCTCTGCACTGGTTGTTCAATCTCTTTCTCTATCTTAAGCAATGTCCTTTTCAACAACAGGGATTCTCCTACTTCAGGGGGTTCTTCCTTTTCCATAAGTCAAGGTGTTTCTCGCTTTGCCTTAGCCATATTCGCATTCCTTTGACTTGCAGGTTTATTATGAGGATAATCCCATGACACATGTCCCCATTCTCCACAAGTGTAACACCAAATATCTCTTCCTATGGGCGTAAATATTCCTCTATTAAAATCTCCTCTTTGTGGTGGTCTGCTACTTGAACTGCTTGCTTCATGCTGATGTTGTTGTCCCCTGGGTCTAGTAGTTCCTCTACCTCTTACTGAGCTTCTTCCTCTATTCCTCTGATTCTGTTTTCTCAACATCTTCTCTTCTACCTTCAAACTTGCTTGATAGGCATCCTCAATAGTCTTCAGACTTAACAAGCTGATCTTGTCTTGTATGTCATATCGTAAGCCATTGATATATCTGGCTACCTTCTCCATGTCATCCTCTGCATGTCTTGCTTTAATACTCAATCTATAAAACTATTATGTGTATTATTTAACAGACATTCCTTTCTACCTTAAATTATGCAACTATTTAAAAAGATTTAATTGATAATCTTTAGGCATCAATTTGGCTTTCATCTTACTTACCATTTTGTCCCTCCAAATAGCTCCATGACCCTTCAATATGGTAACAACAAATTTCACCTTCTTTTTGTCGTCAAGTTCCTCTTCATATTCAAAATATTTGTCTAATGACCTGATCCAATCCATTAGCTCTTCTGCATTGATACTCCATTCATACGTAGGAATTTCCACCTTTGGTTTTCCTCCTACTTTCGCCAGCATCTTAATAACTTTGGTAGTTTCATTTTCCTCCTCTTCTTCTTCCTCAAAAGATTCTTCTTTAGCACTGTCATCCCCTTCATCAGGTGTTCTTCTCTGAGCAGTCTCAATTGTTTCCATCCTCGTATGCAGACTTCGGATCTCCTCCAGCAGAACTGCATTTGCTTTTGGTCTTCCTCGACCAATTCGAGCTCCTCTCCTTGGCGGCATGTTTACTGTAGTCAACCTTAATCTCTTTGTGCTCTGATACCACAAATGACGCAGGAACCAATTGTTTTGAGAAATATCAACAATCGGCCCTGCGTTTTCCTTCCCTGTTATAATCAGGACTTCTACTTCTTTGCTCTAATTTCCTTAATATAGGTATGATAATAGATTTTTCCTTTATTTAATAGAGCCGCTCGGTGGTACACCGTAGATCACCTCACCTTTGATCCAATGGTCCATGTTATATGGCAATCGCAATGGCAATGCTTAGGGCTCAGTTCATACATATGAAACATTGCAATGCGATATAAACAATGGTCGCATAGGCCATTGCATATTGCAGGTTTCCAATGCTCAAGGCCCATTTCCTTTCCAACTGAAATATTGTGATGTGATGGATCCCAATCGCACGTCGCACGGTCTTATGGCTCGAGGTCCTATCACACGTCAATGCTTTATTGTGATTCGATATATCGGTGATTGCACATCGCAATTCCTCAAGGCCTAAGGTCCACTCCCTTGTAAATAAACATTGCAATGCGATATGGGATGATCTAGCGGTCGGCAGGATTTCACACCGTTGGCTGGAACTTAGATCAACGGATGGGATTTAAGTGGGCTTCAACACTGTTATTAACACTAAGGACTGCGATCTCCATTGAACTCTGGGTTTATAACATAAAGCATAAAAGTAGAGAAATATTTGATTTCTTCCTGAATACAAATAAATAAAGGCAAAACGAGAGTTTCCACAAAATCGATATACAATCACACACGACATCAATTAATCAATACTATCAATGTTACAGAGTCTTGGCCCTTTGGCTTGATTACAGTGATTTAAAAGACCTCTGTTTCAATCTGGAAAGCTATGCTCTGTTACTTTGCTCTCGCTTCGCTCAATCTTCTCTCATCTCTACCTATCTCTCTATATTACATTTTTCTCCTTTTTATCAATTGAATCACACTCTAACTACTCAATATCTATTTTTAAACATTCTAACAGTCAATCTCTATTTTCAAGCTCTATCACACACCTATGCTAACAACTTATTTTTGAATCTAAAATAAGACAATTTCTGCTTATTACAATAATGAAATACAACTCATTTCTTGAGAGTTCCAACCCTCTCGGTAAAAATTAACTTTTGACCACTCAGGTTAGTGAAGTTCAACTTGCTTAGCCACAACACGTGAACAGACTTTCACATTGTTGGCTAAGTCTAGATGCTCCTGCATCACTTATGGAAGCTAGTACTTTAGGATTTGGGGAGATCAGACTCATTATTGTAATATTGTCAGCAACAGTGTGGAAGCAACAACAATAGAAGTATGAGTAGATCAGAGTTCACCATGCATGCAACTATATCTCCAGGAGTGAGGTGAGGCGATGTAGAGCCCTAGTCCCAGACTTGAAAAGAATTGGACATGATCCATAGGAGAGCAACAAAAATTGCAATATACTTTCCCCATGGATCATTACCTTGCTACAGGGTCCCACAATATTTAGTAGCAGAAGGATCAGTGTCAATTAGTGCAGTCAGATGTTGAGGAGCATAAAGAAATGTTGATATCAATGTACAAGGCACAATAAAAAATCAATAACAATGCATTTTTCCTAGTAGACAGTTGCAAAAACATAGTTGATTCGGTATTTTGGATACTTCTTAGTTGCAGTTGTTGCAGTAGCAACAATAACAATGAGAGGGATTCTTGTTATAGTACATTCCTACAAGAGTTGGATTGGGGTTGTGCAGAGCCATTTTCCTGTTAAGAGGGAGTGTTGAAATTGTATCAAGAAAAGAGGCTCAATTTTGACTTGTGCCTTAGTTAAATTCATTAAATCAAATTTCCACAATAGCAGGACAGCTTGGAGGCTGTTAACTAGTGTGACATAGCTCTTGTCACTCAGTTAGATCAACAAATTCGAGTTAGTGGGATTTGAGTTCAATCATGAGTGTGTTTATTGCTAAATTTTAGCAATCTAGTTCAGTTATTTTTAGTTGTACTTAGTTAATTGACCTCTCACAATTAATAGAGTCAGTTGAAGGTCAGTTGAGCAGTGAGACAACAGTCTAACTCCCTGATCTCTTAGTTAACTAGTCAATCAATGAAAAATAAACACAATCATGCATGGAATTCAAATTACCTAGTTGAGGTGGAAGAAAAAGGCATGTTTGTATTTATATTTGTATATTGTTGAGTGTATAATGCTTTTGCACTGAGTAGATGATCAATTCCTCAAGATATTGCGTCAGGAAATAGGAGATTTATCCTATTTTTTGGGGGTTATTTCCTCTAAGATTTCTCAAGGAAATAGGGGCTTGACTGAGGCTTGAATTGGATAAGTGTTGGCTAGAGCAAGTCAAGAAGTAAGAGAACAGGATTGCAATGCAGGGTGTGCTTCAAAGTTGAGGCAAGTCATTGTAATAGTTTCTCTTTTCATCTGAATTAATGTAAAGCAGAGGAGGGGTTTTTCCCAGTTGGGTTCCCCTAGAAATCCTTGTGTACTTGTGGTTTTGCTTGTTGCACGTCTATGCATGTTTTTCTAAATTTTACTCTCCATTATGCAGATTAGTAGAATAGAATTTGTGTCTCTTGATTTCAGTTCTATTCCTTGAGCAATTGCAATTTCTATCAAATTTATACATGCCCAAGGTATTTGGAGGCAACAAGTTGATTTGATTTGGTCATGCTTAACTACTTTGATTAGGTCTCCAAAGACAAAGTGTAAGGTCGTTAATGCGTTGATTTGGTCCAAATTGAAATGTCTGGGCAATTATATTTAAATTGTTATGCTATGGATTACATAGGGGTTTCAATTGATGTGATTTTGAGCTTAATGTATATATTTGTAGTTGATGCTTTAACATGAAACAATATCATATTGTATGATTGTTATGTAATGTTATGAAGTAAAGTCTGGTAGATCGTGGTTTATTGTGTAAGTTGCAAAATGTGTGGTTGCCTACATATGGAAAACATAGTGTTGTTGTAGTGCTTAAGAAGACAAAGTAATTTGTTGCTAATGTGTTGTTGGATCAAAGAATGCATGGTTTTCTATGTTGTTGTTATTGCTCAACAGTGAAATGTATTATTGAGTAGAGAGTAATTGGCATGATGTTGAGGATGTTTGCTATTTGTGCAAGGGTATTGTTGTAGAGCTATGGTTTGCTAGTGCTACTAGGGTTTGTATGTTGTAGAGAGCTTCCATTGATGCCTTGTACTATGCTTTTTTGTAACTTCCATGTATTATGTATTATTGATGTATTGTCATTTACTGGTATGGCTACAATGTTGATGTTGTAAGTATGTTGTTGCTAGGGTTTGTTAGTCATGGATGTCTAAGCAGAGAGAGATTGGTTTTATTTGTTGATGAGTGAGTTGGGTAAACAAAGATTTATGTATTCAGTTTTAACATAGAGATATATGTGGGTCCTGTGTGAAAATTGATGAAATGAGGTCCATAATGTTTTGTGCATAGCTTTGTGGGCCCATTCTGAAAATGCATGAAAGATGGTCCACAAGGGATTGAAGGTTGGGGCATTTAGTGGAAAGTGGCAGCTTACTGATTTAGGGAATGGTGGCTTCCTTTAGGTGGTGGCCTAAGGAACTATTGGAGGTTGGGTCCTACATAGTTGTGGAAGCGGTGGCTTCCATTAGGTAGTGGCCTGAAACGGGTGTTTGCTCACATATGTCACAAGTTAGGGGTTGCACACTGGTGGCGACCGATGATTGATGTAAAAGAAGATTAAATAATAAAGAAGAAGAAAACCAACATTCGATGATTTTTCTCCTAGAAGGGTTTCCACCTAATATTTGGTGTTCATGCATTTAATGGTGTTTGCTTGATGTTTTATGTGTTGTTCTCATGGTTCACTTATACATGTGTTATTTGTTGCTCATGCGTTATAGTTTCATCTTTGTGCATTTGGATCTAATATTCATATTTTTTTCTGTTGCCTATATAAATATTTCATAACGTTGTTGAATTGAAGTAGAGAAAGGAAATAATGTTTATCAAAGTATACATGGTTTTTGTGTGAGAACAAAGCATACTATGCATGTTTTCTTTAAGAAAGTCACATATATATTTTTGTTGGCTTGGTTTGGGCTGACCCAGGTTTGATCTATACTACGCACCAACAAAACCCTTAATCACTAGCCCTTGCGGCAACAACCTACAAGCAGATTGCAGTCTCACCCGAAGTGACTATGGGAGGATGCAGAACTAGGTTTCTACAGCCTTGAGGGACGTGGAGATGTGGTATTTTTATGTTTTCTTTATTCTTTAAAATTCATAAATCACTTTGCCACATTACATTAACCACTTAAACATATCATATAAAGCCATAAATTATCATTGTACTGGAAATAAAGTGCAACTGTAATAAACTGCTACGCTACAACAGATAGTAAGAAAATATACACATGAAGACACCAAATTACGTGGTTTACCCCAATGTGTGACTACATCCACAAGAATTGTTGCTAATATAATGATTCTTTGTATAACCAACAGTTCTTGACCTACATAGTAAGTTGCAGGTCATCTGCGCACTCAACTACAGACTCAGGCCTTTGTGCACTCAACTGCAGAGCCACGACTCTTGTTCCAACTATAGATCACACGAATTCAACCATAACACAGATATGGATCATCACTGATTGACGAATCTCTTCTTATTATTTGACCCTACATATACTATTACATTGAAGGGTACATCATTACAATACCATGGTCCAAATACCATGGAATCTCTAATACAAGAAGCTATGGTCCCAAAACCCATTGATATTTTACATTATTACAAAAATAAGGGGCTTCGCCCTATCCCAAAGCCCTTATACCATGTGGTATATTCAAACTGCTTCGTTGCGCGGTCCACTTCGTGCTCTGCTGCATTCTCCATTGCACACTCCACTCCACAAAATGCAGAGGTTTTGCCAAAAACTAGGCCAAGTTGGGTTGCGGCCAACAAGCCCCCAACACTCACATGTGACTCTTCCTGAGTCACTCAACTGCTTTGCCTCTAATTTTTGTTGCAATATCGTTGTAGGTATTGTTGAACTACTACAGAGTTTTTGCAACCTGCTTCTCTTTGTTGCGCACCTCTTCCAATAATGCTTATGTGATAGGTTCTACAACCTTCTGCATTATTATAGTCTCCCTTTGTCGAAGCTCTTGAAGCTTCTCATCTATTGCCTAGGACAACTGGAGAGCCTCATCCTTCCATAGCCGAGTTCTCTCTATCAAAACCTATTCTTCCTTCCTTGGCTCCTTAATATTTTTTTGGAGGGAATTTCCTTCACTAATCTTGGTGAGCTTCTACGATATTGGTAAGGTCTTCGCAATTTCCTGAATCTTCTCCAACTACTACTTCTTCTATTGAATATATTCTTGTAATTTTGCACATTTGGATATTCCTGTACCAAAGTCCAAATCTGCAAACTCTCGTCCAAAAGTTTCGCACAACCTACTACTATTGTAGAGATGTTGGCCATTGCAGCGTTCAGGTCAATCTCCCTCTGCTCTCGCACTTCCTGTTGTGTGGTTGGATGCAACTTCATTTGCAGCTCAATGGTCTGTATTTCATATTTAAATTGCACATTTGTAATCTTCTGATTGTATTCTTTCACTACAAGGCCGAACTTTGCAACCTTGTCCTCCATTGATTCTTCTTCTCGGACATTAAGGTCCAGAATCTCTCTGCATGTTGCTTCAACCACCTCCTTGATCTTATGTTGCTACTAAAATTCTTCGTCCCTCTCCTAAATCATCTGGTCGAGCTTTTGCTGTAGCGAAGTCTACTCTCTTTCTTCCTAAATATTCAGCTGTGAGGTGTGTTGTTTATGCAACTTCAATTCCTTTATTATCTCCAAATGTGGCTTATGTAATATCTGCAATGGTACTATTGCAATGTTCATGTTGACTTGCTTCCACCCTTTTTCTTGTTGTTGTACCTCAGCAAAGTCAAACTATAGTGCTCAGGCTGGTATTGACGCTAACCTCACCGCAAGTGTAGGCTCTATTTTCCTTTCTTCTCCAATCCTTTCCTCTATCTATGTTGGTTTTTTGACTGTTTACGGTAGTAACTTTAATTATGTGATGCGCTCTTTGACACCTGTTAGAAGCGTGTCGTAGTGATCCTCTAACCTGCTCCATGATTCTGTCGTTTCTTCCTCTATCTTGTCCCCAATTTGGTCTAAGTCCACTTCAGTGAGGACCAATGGTGTTATACCCTTTGTCTTATCTACCTTTTGCTTCTTTTTAGTTATTGAGGCAGCTTCGGTGCCTGTCTTCCTCTTTTCTGTGATAACAAGGTTTGTCTCTGCCTTTTCTGAATCCTTATTTTGCTCATCTCCCTCAGGAGGATCCTAGTGACCCTCTTCATGTTTCTCCTCTTCCTCTGATTCTTTCTCATCCTTGTCTTTGTCCTTTCCACTCGCTTCTCCATGTTGTGTTGTTTCCTCCTCTGTCACACTATCTTCTTCCTGTGTTTGCAGCGGAATCATCCATTCTGAGGGCCACTAATGTACTTGTGCGAGGAGATCATATTTTGTCACTAAGTATGGCAGGGTATTCCATTTCTTCTCTCTGTCCCTGTGAGCCTATATATATACTTTGTGGAAATTGGCCTTAAACTTCCAACAATGTTATATTGTTCATATAAGCTCAATGAGAAGTGAGGCTGCTAGTTCACCGACATATGTAAATCCATATGGTATAATACAAAAAACATATGGTTCTCCATTTCTCACGACGATTGAGTGCTATACCACAACGAGGCATACCATGCAGCTTCAGAAACATCTGAAGCTGCCAAAGGGAACTGCGAATCCTTTGGCTCTCTCTATGCCATCATTGCAATTACCAATAAACCAATGTGTGTTGCAAAGTGAACCCCTTGGTCATTGATTGAGTTTATGTCATATCATCGCTTCCCTTTTATCAAACCAAATTTCTTCGTCATGCTTTCGGCTATGGTGTGGTCCTAGTCTTTTCCAATAAATTCTTTTGCAGGTTTCTTCCCTTGATACGTTAGTCTCATGATTCTCCATATCAACATTGGGTCTATAGGGATCCTCTTCCCCATACATAGGCATCCGTCATGCACCAGCACGAGTAGTTGTCACACTCAAGCCGTGCTCCTCGAACTTCTACCGAAGTGTGACACATTTAACATGTTCATCAATCCTGACTGTTCCAATCCCAGTAGTTTACTTATTTTAGATATCTATTTGGTGGGAACTGTGGGTATTTCTTTCTGTCGTTGAAGTTGTAGCCTGGGAACTTCAACTACGGGATTTTTCCTGGTATTTCCCTATTAAATGGTACTTTCTTTGGCAATATGGATGTGAAGGTGCCAAAATTTGCATCCTTCGAGTCTTTTACGGGTTTGGCATTCAATTTTCTTGGTAGGATGTATGGTGGTAGAGGCGACGGAAATGCGGCGCCATTTGTTTCCATCTGGTCTACTTCTTCCTCATTGTCTATAACTTGTCCGGGTTGTTGTTGAGGCTCGATAGGTTTCTTGTTTTGTTTCTTCTTTGTTCTCTGTTCCTTGGTTGGTTTCTTCCGTGGAGATCTTCAGTGCATGGATAATGATGCTGCTACGGGAACCCTAGATGATGTTGCGGGCGTACCAACGGTTGCTGTGAATGCTTCCATGATTCCATGATTCCATCTAAGCCCTTCTCACAAAAATTACAAACAATTTCTTCCCAAGAATGCTTAGACGACATACGATAGCGAAAATTTCTGCAATCTCTTTGCAACAATAACACTCGAATTCTCAATTTAGCAAAGTGCCAAATCTGGGCGAGAGGTGGATTTTTGTTACAATTTTGAATTTCCAACTCCATCATTAGCTCAATTTTTGTTTAGATTGTGTTCATTAATTGCATATCTATCCTTAGATCTTACCAATTTGTCCTCATAAATGCAACTTTCTGCGTATTTTAATGTTAACTTTCCCTTTTAGCGGTCATATTTTTTCGGCGAACTTCGATGCATCCCATATTGTAGAGAACACCCGTTCTTACGTTGCAGCTCCTTTGTACTTTGAGACTGTAGTGAAGTAGCTTCCCACGTCAAGCTCTCTGTAGTGTAGTTTATAGTCTAGTGCCCACTTTCAACTGAAGGTGGCACTAAGTGTTGGAGTCACGATTTCTGTTACACCAAAACCCGCAGGTGTTAGTAAACAGACACATCACTAGATTTAAGCACATGCCATGAAACACACGGGGAGCGTTGACCTTCTACATCACCATTAACGGGAGCCAACAATCTCCTGCCCCCCCCAATGAGAGCCCAGTGTGTTTCGAACTCGAGACCTCTAGCTCTGATACCACTTGTTGGAGTCACGATTGCTGTTACACCAAAACCCACAGGTGTTAGTAAACAGACACATCGCTAGATTTAAGCACATGCCATGAAACACATGGGGAGTGTTGACCTTTTACACCACCATTAATGGGGAGCCAACAATCTCAAACAGGAAGTACTGGTTGTTTCTCCATGGACGTAGCCCAAACTGGGTGAACCACGTAAATCTGTGTCTCTCTTGTTTTATGCATTTTATGTTTATATTTCTGCAATATTTTACGTGTTCCATTGCTCTGTAATATATAATTTTTCTAACAACTGGTATCAGAGCTGAAGGTCTATTTGGCTGATAAACTCACAGGAGAGAAGGGTTCCTGGTTCGAGTGGGAGCAATGGCAGAAGATGGTAGGTTTAGGGTCGAAAAATTCAATGA
This sequence comes from Pinus taeda, assembly GCA_000404065.3. Lineage (NCBI taxonomy): Eukaryota > Viridiplantae > Streptophyta > Pinopsida > Pinales > Pinaceae > Pinus > Pinus taeda. The sequence goes on from APFE030708753.1 coordinate 145,228, forward strand.
CCAAAACTACCAGTTGTGGAAGATGCAGATGGAATATTATTTGTATCAGAGAGATCTGTACCTACCATTAAGTGGAAAGACAAAGAAGCCGACGAGTCTGACAGACACAGAATGGGATATTCTCGACAGAAAGGCACTTGGAACAATATGGTTGTGCCTAGCAGTGTCGGCAACATTTAATATTTCAAAAGAAACGACAACAAAGGGTTTAATGTCGGCATTGGCCAAACTATATGAAAAACCCTCAGCCTCAAATAAGGTATTTCTTATGAAGCATTTATTTAATATGAAGATGTCAGGAGGTGGATCTGTTGTAGACCATTTAAATGATTTTAATACAGTTACAAGTCAGTTAAGTTCTGTAGGGGTAAATTTTGATGATGAAGTTAGGGCTCTATTATTTCTGTGCTCATTGCCGAAAAGTTGGAATGGTTTAGTTATGGCCATTAGTAACTCTGTCTCTGGATCTAGTACTTTAAAGTTTGATGATGTTGTTGATGCAATCCTTAATGAGGAAATGCGACAGAAAAGCTCTGGTGAGACATCAGGTAATGCTTTGACTGCAGAGACTAGGGGAAGAAAAATGGAAAGAGGAAAGAGCCTTGGATATCACAGTAAGTCAAGAAAAGGGAGGTCCAAGTCTAGATCGGGGATAGTGTGCTGGAATTGTGGGAAGAAAGGACACCTGAATAAATACTGCAAGTCTCAGAAGGGAAAAGAAGGAGACGCGCAGCAAGAAACTAATCATGAAGTGAATGTAACAGAAGATGTGTTGCAAGATGCTTTGATTCTTTCATTAGAAAATATTATTGATGCCTAGGTGGTAGATTGAGGGGCCTCATTCCATGCCACACCTGATAAGAAACATTTTCATGATTATGTTCAAGGAGATTTTGGACAGGTTCGATTGGGTGATGATAAACCTTGTAAAATCGTTGGAATGGGTACAGTTTTCATAAAACAGTAGAATGGAAATCAATGGCTATTGAAGGAGGTAAGGCATGTCCCAGATCTAAAGAGAAATCTGATTTCAACAGGGTAGTTGGGAGGTGAAGGTTGCGTAACTACATTCATAGATAAAACCTGGAAGGTCACTAAAGGATCCCTAGTAATAGCGAAAGGAGAAAAGGTTGGTACATTGTATTTATGCAATGGTATTTCTAATTCTGTTAATGCTTTAACCTCTATAGGAGAAAATACGACATTGTGGCATCATAGGCTTGGGCACATGAGTGAGAAGGGGATGTAGATTCTTCACTCAAGAAATTTGTTACCAAGTTTGAAGCATGTTGATTTGAAATTTTGTGGGAATTGTGTTTATGGAAAATAGAAGAGAGTCAGATTCCTTTGAGTTAGGAAAGAAAAGAAAAGCGAAAAATTAGAGCTTGTGCATACAGATGTATGGGGACTTGCTCATGTATCATCTCTTGGTGGCTCTCGTTATTATGTTACTTTTATTGATGATGCAACCAGAAAAACCTGGATTATTGTATTCGAAATAAATCTGATGTATTTGATACTTTCAAGAAATGGAAAACTTTGGTTGAAAATGAGACAGGAAAAAGGTTGAAGTGTCTCAGATCAAATAATGGAGGTGAATATTGCAGCAAAGAGTTTGATAGGTACTATTCAGAAGATGGAATCCATAGAGAGAAGACAGTTCCAGGAACACCACAAGAAAATGGCGTGTTAGAAAGGATGAACAAGACAATCATGGAGCGTTCAAGGTGCATGAGATTGCATGCAGGATTGCCTTTACAATTTTGGGCAGATGCTGTAGATACTTTTGTTTATCTAATAAATAGAGGGCCTTCAAATTCCTTGGATGGTGGTATTCTAGAGGAGGCATGGACAGGTAAAAATGTAAACTACTATTTTTTAAAGACTTTTGGTTGTGAAGCCTTTGTCCACAGTAACAAAGGAAATAGAACAAAGCTTGAGGCAAAATCAAAGAAATGTACCTTCATTGGATATGGTGTTAATGATTTTGGTTATCGCTTTTATGATTATGAAAAACATAAAATCATTAGTAGCAGAGATGTCATATTCAATGAAAAGGTTTTGTATAAGGATTAGCTATAGGAAAGGAAACACAAAAAAGAAAACAGAGAATACACAGTGCTTGACGATATCACAGGAAAAGTGATGGTGCCTGAAAATCATAATGATCAACAACCAGAACAACAACCACAACAACAAGCACTTCAAACACCTGAAAGTGGTGTTAGAAGATCTATTGGGATAAGTAGACCCCTTGAACGATACTCTCCTTCATTATATTATGTATTGTTGACTGATTCTAGTGAACTAGAATGTTATGAAGAAGCAGTGTAGGTAGAAACTAGGAAGAAGTAGGAGCAAGCCATGAAAGAAGAGATGGACTCCTTAGCACATAACTAGACTCGGGACTTAGTCAAGTTGCCTGGAGGTAAAACAACATTATAGAATAAATGGATTTACAAGTTGAAGGAAGAAGATGGAGGTAGAAAAAGGTACAAAGCTAGACTTGTGGTGAAGGGGGTTGCACAAAAGAAAGGTATTGATTTTGATGAAATATTTTCTCTTGTTGTTCAAATGACTTCAATCATAAATATTTTAAATCTAGTAGCAGTTGAAGATTTGCATCTTGAGCAGTTAGATGTAAAGATAGACTTTCTCCATATCTTGAGCAGTTAGATGTAAAGATAGACTTTCTCCATGAGGATTTGGAGGAAGATATATATATGTAGCAACCACAAGGATATGAGGTAAAAGGGAAGGAGAAACTAGTGTGTAGGTTGAAGAAGAGCTTGTATGGCTTAAAACAGGCTCGAAGGCAGTGGTATCTAAAATTTGACAGGTTTATGTTTGAACAAGGTTATACTAGATGTCACTCTGATCATTGTGTTTATCTCAAAAGGAAAAAAAATGGCAGCTATATTATATTGTTATTGTATGTAGATGACATGCTTGTTGCAGGTTCTAACATGCAGGAGATAAATGTGCTCAAAAATGAATTGGAAAACTCATTTGAAATGAAGGATTTGGGTGCTACAAAACAAATCCTTGGTATGAGAATAACTAGAGACAGGAAAAATCACAAATCAACATTGTCTTAAAGTGAGTAAATAGAAAAGGTGTTGAAAAGGTTTAATATGCAGGATGCAAAACCAGTTAGTATACCTTTGGTTAGCCATTTCAAATTAAGTAAGAAGGCATGTCCCAAGGCTCAGGAAGAAATGGCTCATATGTCTAAAGTTCCATATGCATCAGCAGTTGGAAGCTTAATGTATGCAATGGTATGCACAAGGCCTGATATTGCACATGTAGTGGAGTGTAAGCAGGTACATGAACAATCCAGGAAAAGAACATTGGATGGAGGTGAAGTGGATTCTCAGGTATTTGAGAGGTACCACAAATCAAGCATTATGCTTTGGTGGTTCAAACATTGCTCTACAGGGATATGTTGATGCAAATATGGCAGGTGACAAAGATAATAGGAGGAGAACTACAAGATATGTATTTACTATAGGTGGAACAATTGCCAGTTAGGTTTCAAAAATCCAAAGTGTTGTTGCACTTTCAACAACAGAAGCAAAGTATGTTGTTGCTACGGAGGCTAGTAAAGAAATGATTTGGTTACAAAGGTTTCTAGATGAATTGGGTAAGAAGGAGGAGTTGGGCAGGTTATACAGTGATAGCCAGAGTGTCATACATCTTGCAAAGAACTCTGCATTTCATTCCAAGACTAAGCATATACAGCTCACGTACCATTTCATACGGTCAACATTGGAAGATGGACAGTTGAAGCTGGAAAAGATACACACTAGCCAGAATCCTGCAGATATGTTAAAAAAAGTTGTAACCAGGGAGAAACTAAGAATCTGCTCAGTTTCAATTGGTCTTCAAGTTTGATGAAGAAGATGAGAAACAACCAGGTCCAAAGTGGAGTTATTATCTAGCAAATGAAGCAGCGGTGGAGTTGCTATAATCAATATCCAAGTGGGAGATTGTTGGGTGTGGAGCCTGATTATCTTCTATATTCAAAAGTCTCAGTCGAATGTATACCCCAGGAAGATTGTACACCCCTCGACGCGAGGGTTTGGGGGCAACGCCCCCGAAGCTAAAAATAGATGTAAAATTTGCTTGTAAAAGTCTAGTAATTTCTAGTCAATCTAGGTTGTTCATTAGTGGATGTTCTAACGGTAGAAGTTATGTTTAATTCAATTAGAACAAGGTCTCCTACTTAGAACTTCTTCTGGTTAATATGTTTTTCATGCTAGGCCTTTTCTCTTGCTTTCTATACCTGCTGATGAAATCCTGTTATAAATTTGTCTTCCTCCAAAGCCATCAACTACGCCATTATTTCCTTCATTATGTCAGGGTCTGCCATATCTGTAAAAGTTGCAATCCTCAAGCTAGGGATGATGTATTCCATGGGCATCACAACTTCTTGCCCATAAACTAATCTGAAGGGTGTTTGACCTGTCAACCTTTTTCATGTGGTCCTATAAACCCATAAAACTGCTAGAATTCTAAGGTCCCAATCATCTTTATTTACATTGCATACCTTAGTAACTGCATTTTCCAAAATATTATTAAATGCTTCTACTATTCCATTTGCTTGAGGATGATAAGGGGTAATTTTCTGATGATAAACTTGGAACTCCTCAGTTAATGCTTCAATAGTCTTATTTAGGAAGTGTGAACCTTGGCCACTCATCAAAATATTTGGACATCCATATCTAGACAACATGTACTCAAAAATAAACTTCGCAACAATCTTTGCGCTGCAGTCCCTCACTGATTGTGCTTAAGCCCATCTTGTCAAGTAATCAGTTGTTGTAATTATGTGCCTCGCACCAGTCCTCTTTCCATGTGGGTTGATAGGTCCAACAAAATCAATAACCCGCTTATCAAAGGCCTGCAATTTAATTTAGGGTACCAATGGAATCTCATCTCTTCTTGAAGGTTTTCCTGTTCTTTAACACATATCACATGCTCTACAATACTCCTGTGCATCTTTATGTAGTGTAGGCCACCACAGTCATGCTCTCAAAATCTTCTGCACAATAGCTTTTCTTGCATAGTGTCCACCAGCTATGCCACTATGAGCCTATGCTAGAATCATCTATCTTTCATGTTCAGGAAAATATTTGCACAATATTTCATATGGTCCCATCTAATATAATTCTCCTGTTGTTAATGAAAAGTCAATTCCTTAACCACTAATTCTTTCTTTTGCTGCGTAGTATATTCTGAAGGAGCCATCACTGTGGTCAAAAACTGAATGATATCCACAAAATGGTCATCTAAAACTATGATTGCAAATAACTACGCATTAGGGATATTATCCTCTATGCTGGTTGGTTCTTCCCCTGTTTCTAATCTTGACAGATGGTCAGGTCCTGCTTTCAATATTTTTGGTTTAATAATGATTTCAAAGTCATATTCCTGGAATAACAATAACCATATGAAAACCTTTCCTCCTAAGACAGTTTTATTAACCAAATACTTCAGTGCATAATGATTTTTAAACATTTTAAAGTGTGATCCCATAAAATAGTGTCTAAACTTCTGCAAAGCATATACCATGGCCAATCCTTCCCTTTCTATAGCGGTGTAATTCTTTTTTGCCTTAAATAACTTTCTACTTCCAAAAGCTATAAGATGATCAATTTCTTCAAAATTAGGTTGTGCAAATACTACTTCCAAATCTATATAGGAGGCATCCACATGGACACGGAATTCCTTATTCTAATCACGGAATGCTAGTATAGGTGCAATTATCATTTTTTCTTTCAATATGTCGAAGCTCTTCTGACATTCTTCATTCCACTAAAAAGTTACATCCTTCTTTAATATTTCTCCATAGGCACAATGATTTGCGCATACCCCTTGATGAATTTACTATAATACCCAATATATCCCAATGTAGTACGAAGTTGTCTTACTGTCTTAGGTGGAGGAAAATTCACAATGATAGCAATCTTAGTAGGGTCCACTATTAGTCCTTGCTTGCAAACAATATGTCTCGACAATATGCTGAAGGGTACACAAAATATGCACTTCTTTAGGTTCAAAGAGATCTGAAATTGCCTACATGTGTCGAGCATAATTCTTAAACTTCCAACATGTTTGCTCAACAAGGCAAATACTGTCAAATCATCAAAGTATACTTCTAAAAACTTATGGATGTATTCCTTAAAATCTGCAACCACCACTCTATAAAATATAGCAGGGGCACTCTTTAATCCAAAAGGACTTACTGTGTATTGATATAAGCTCATTCTGTAGTAAATGTGGTCTTATGTTGATCTTCAAGTGCAATCCTAATCTGATGATAACCTGAAAATCCATTTGTAAATGAGTAAGATTCCTGACCTCCTACTTTGTCTAGTACTTCATCTGTGAAAGGGGTAGGGAAGGGATCATGTAAACATGCACCATTCAACTTCCTCAGATCAACACAAATCCTAATTTCTACTTGAGTCTTCTTCTCTTGCACCACCATAAGACTCATCCATTATGATTCTTCTATTGGTTCAATAGTTCTCGTTGTTATCATCTTATCAAGCTCTATCTTTATTTTCTCCTTATACTTCGGGTTCAGCCTGTAAGTATTTGTTTGACTGGCTTTGCATCAAGTTTAAGGGGAATATTCATGACTCCTAGGTCTCTTATTATACCCTTCATCTCTGAAAACTTGGTGGGAAACAATTCTTGGTATTCATGAAGTAACTCTGTAACTTTACTGATTGTCTCTTCATTCCAGTAATATCCTATTGTGGCAAACTTCAGTTCCGTCTCTGATCCTATGCTCACCTTCTTTGTGTTAAGTGGCTTCGTTATGTCTCGTATCTCTAATTTAGGTCCATTTATTTCACGGTATCCTTTTGATTCTATTATATCGACTATAAGTAAACTAGCAATCTGACTACATCCGTAAAACTCCCTTTTCACATAGAAGCATCTTAATCCAAAGTTTCAAATATTTTAAATACTTACCTCACAGTCCTTTGAAGAATCATCATTCTGCTTCATTGTAGGAAACAATCGAGTCTACTGCGAACTCAATAATGGATCCTCCCAAGATGCTATCAATCTATAAATTGCCAGCCCTTGAAATCCTATTGTTAATGCTCTTGAGTTGTTGTATCAGTTCAGGGGTCCACACCAAAGGTTCTTCGCCTTTAAAACAGGTCTTTCTTTTAGTCAACCTTGATATCTACTCTTACAGTTTGATAGGAAATGATGCGAAGAAAATTTTGTATTAATATGTGAAAATATACTTCTATAACCAAGCTTTAGACGTCAGACGAGGATTTTTGTTCTCTTGATCTGCAAATTCTCGCTCTCTTAGTTCTAGCCAGTCTTGAATCTCTTTCTTCGACAGGTGCCACATCCATATATCCCTCAATCAGATCCTGGTCTCGACAATGAAACCATTTGTTGTCTTGGTTTCGGTTGACCCAGGTTCGATCTATACTGCGCACAACCAAAACCCTCAATCACTAGCTCTTTCGGCAACAACCTACACGGAGATTGCAGTCTTACCCGAAGTGACTATGGGAGGATGCTAAACTAGGTTTCTACAACCTTGAGGGAAATGGAGATGTGGTATTTTTATGTTTTCTTTATTCTTCAACATTCATAAATCACTTTGCCACATTACATTAACCACTTAAACATATCATATAAAGCCATAAATTGTCATTGTGATGAAAATAAAGTGCAACTGTAATAAAATGTTACGCTACAACAGATAGTAAGAAAATATACAAATGAAGACACAAAAGTACCTTGGTTCACCCAAAAGTGGGGCTACATCCATAAGAACTATTGCTAATATAATTATTCTTTTTACAATAAACAATTCTTGACCTGCACACGAAGTTGCAGGTCGTTTTCACACTCCACTGCAGACTCAAGCCTTTCTGCACCAAGTTGCAAAGCCTTGTCCCTTCTTCCAACTACAGATCACAACAATTCAACCATAACACAAATCTAGATCATCACTGATTGACGACTCTCTTCTTATTATTTGACCCTATATATACTATTACATCGAAGGGTACATCATTACAATACCATGGAATTCCTAATACAAGCAGCTATGGTCCCAAAACCCATTGATCTTTTACATTATTACAAAAAGAAGGGGATTCACCTTATCCCTAAGCCCTTATATTGTGTGGTATATTCAAACTGCTCCGTTGCGCAATCCACTTTGCGCTCTGCTACATTCTCCACTGCACACACTGCACACTCTGCTCCACAAAATGTGAAATTTTGACCAAAAACTAGGCCAAGTTAGGTTGCGCCCAACAATTTTCGTGTGCACAAAAAGTAAAAATCAATAAATGATGATCCATTGTGCACTATAGTAATTCAACCCCCTATCCCCCTCTCAGTATAATCAAGCTCCCAATAGTGGAGGAGTGACGACGATAGTAATTATGTAAAAGTTTGTCTTTCGGGATTGTCTACTGATGGGACCACCCACGACTATTGGATCAACCTCTATTCAATGTTGGCCTTATTTTCCCATTGCAATCTGGTGGCCTAGGTGCAGGCGATATGGTCAAACGGCTGAAGCCTGATATAATTTCTTCAATTTCTAGCTGAATTCCTCTTTCTGCTTCAACAGGTGTATCAGTCATATATTGACATCTTCATGAGTTTTCCTCTGATACACTCCAACCTCTGTTGTCGGCGCTTTCAAGAAATACACCTGTTTTCCTCTATCAGTATTATAATCCCATAGGAATTATAAAGATAGACTATTGTTTCTTTAAAACAATTGAAAATGTGTTTAAAACGCAATATACACAGGCAGAGGGCATTTGTTCCAAAGGATGAAAATACACTATCAACGCTTTAAGTTCAACTATAGTATTAATTCAAAAGAATTACACTATCGATGGTTTATTATTAGCCCTTCCAAGCTCCTTCTCCGATGTGATAATACACAGGATTATCGGAGATTGCAATCAGTGATTCCACTGCTCCTAACACAAGGCTCCTCCGCTCCAAACTTGCAATGTGATAATAATCATGGACTCGATATCTTCTTAAAGCCTCCCTATAATGTTTCGGCTCTGGTAGTGTTGCGCTATCGGAGTTCGGCGTTCCAACGGTTCAGCTCTGTCCCGCTCCCACTCAACGATGCGATAAAGGTTTCGGACCCGACGAGGGTATAGTCTTTGTGCGATAAAATTTCAAGTCCGGAACTCTGTTTCAGCTAAGTATTTCATGATTTCTCTGTGTAAAACAAAGTTTTACCCGCAGAACTCAACTAAAGAAATTAAAGTGCCAGGCTCATCGATATGAATGAAAAACACAATAAAAAGGCTTCAAACAAAATATTAATTGGAAATAAGGTTAATTCATTAGTATTCAGACTCAGAAGAATACCTTAAAATTGATACACGCATCCAATTACCATTGAACAGTGAACCATAAAATAAGATGCACAGAGAGAGGTTTTTCAAATGATAATGCTTATGGGCTCTCTAACTCAGAGCATCCCATTATTTCATTTTATAAATAATAGATAAGCCCTCTCGGTCCTTATCCCATACAAAATCATGCCTTTTACATAGAGCGATTTAAAGCAATTATGCATAAAGCTTGTTACAAATTATCCTTAAGAAATTATTACAACATGATTTTATTCTTAATTCTATGCTTATCTTAAACTAGAAAAGCATGGAAATTGCTGGCTAAAGGAACCCACTCCTTTGCATGTAGATTTTTTTGGATTTTTCGAACAAGTTTGAAGATTTTCCCTTCGAGTCTCATGCTTCTGCATTAGACTCCTGAGAACAAAATTCTTCATGGGCTCATGTCCATGAGTTCATCTACAGAACTGTCCAGTTTCTGTAGCATGTCTTCTATAACCCAAGTAGCTTTAGTGGTTGGCTGATCCTTCCACTTTATCAAATACTGGAAGTAATCTCGTCCCCTTGTTTTCTTAAACACCTTCTTGTCCAAAAAAATTTCTGGCTGCAAATTCTTTGCTGTGGGTAACTGTTTTACCCAGTCAATCTCTTGTGTCTCTTGATCTTGTGTTGTATCATCTGCAGTTTCACCTTCGTACTTGTACAGGTCCGCAACATAAAAAATTGGTGATATTCCAACATTAGGGGGTAACTCAATCTCATAGGCATTTGCAGAAAATTTTCTCAACACTCTACGTAGTCCAATTTTTTTGAACTTCAATTTGTTATACTTCGTCTTTGGAAACCTCTCCTTTCTAAGATGTGCTAAAACCAGATCTCCAACTTCAAAGTTCACCTCTCTGCTTCTCATATCTGCTCTGGTTTTGTACTTGATGTTGCTATCCTGCAGTGGCTGTTTCACTTGCTCATGTATTGCTTGCATTTCTGAAGCAAAATCTTCACCCTTTGCACTTCTGATCTCATCTTTTCCCAAGTTTCTTAATTCAAGTACTCCTCTTGGATGCATTCCATAAACAATATGGAATGGACTCTATCTTGTACTCTTGTTAGGTGAGTCATTATATGCATATTCAGCTTGTGACAATACTTGATCCCACTGCTTTGGATGTTCTGCAGTAAGCCTCCTTAAAAGATTGCCCAAACTCCTGTTCACAACTTCAGTCTGTCCATCAGTTTATCTATGATAGGCAGAACTGAAAATTAGTTTAGTTCCCAATTTCTTCCATAGTGTCCTCCAGAAATGTTCAACAAATTTGGAATCCCTAGTTGAGACAATACTCTTAGGCAACCCATGCAATCTTACAACCTCCTTAAAAAAAAATAGCAATGTGAGAAGCATCACTAGTCTTATAACATGGAATAAAGTGTGCCATTTTTGAAAATCTGTCCACTACAAAAAAAATTGAATCATTGCCTTTTTCAGTCTTTGGTAAGCCCAAAACAAAATCCATACTTACCATATCGCAAGACCTATTTGGAATTGGTAATGGAATATACAAACCTATGTTTTGGCTTTTTCCCTTTGCATATTGACATATTTTACAGGTTCTCACATACTTCTCCACTTCAGATTTCATTTTTGGCCAGAAACAAAATCTGTTTAACTACTCATAAGTCTTCTCTACACCAAAATGTCTTGCAAGTCCTCCACTATGTTTCTCTTTCATTAAATTCTCCCTCATTGAATATTTTGGTATGCATAGCTGATTTTTCTTAAACAACAGTCCATCTTGTAAGAAGAAATCCAACCATTTACTCCTAGCCATCAAAACTGGATTTTTACAAGCTTCAAATGCCTCTTTAAAATCTGGATCTGTTTCATATAGTTCTTTAAGAAAATCAAAACCCAACACTTGGATTTGACTCTCTTGAAATAATACATTCCTCCTACTTAAGACATGTGCAACTTTGTTTGATTGGCCATTTATATGCTTCAAAACAAAATGGAAACCTTGAAGATACTCTACCCATTTGGCATGTTTTTGGCTGAGCTTTGGCTACTGCATAATATACTGTAGTGCATGGTTATTTGAGTAAAGTATGAACTCCTTTGACATTAGATAATGCCTCCATTTCTTCAATGACTGCACAACTGCATAGAACTCCTTATCATAAGAAGAATACTTCCTTTTTGAATCATTCAACTTTTCACTAAGACAAGCTATTGGTCTATCTTCTTGACTTAATACAACTCCAATATCTTTTCTGTTGGCATCACGCTTCACTTGGAAAATCTTACTAAAATCAGGTAAAACCAAAATAGGCTTTTCAATTATTTTCTTCTTTAATAGCCGAAAATTCTTTTCTGCTTCAATAGTCCATCTAAATGTTGTTTGTCCTTCTTTATGGTCTCAATAATAGGTGCATTAATCTTACTAAAATTCTTGATGAATTTTATATAAAAGCTAGCAAGACCATGAAAACTTCTTACCTCAAAAACACTCTTGGGTGAAGGCCACTCCATGATTGCCTTGATCTTCTCTGGATCCATCTTCAGCCCTTCAACATAAATAACAAAACCCAAGTACACTAGCTCTTCTTTCATGAATGAACACTTCTTCAAATTTAGCAATAATTTCTCCTGCTGCAGCCTTTGTAAGACATAATTTAGATGCCTCATGTGCTCCTCCTTAGACCTGATGTAAACTAATATATCGTCCAGATATACTATTACAAATTTACCAATAAAATCTTTAAAAACTTCATTCATGAGTCTCATAAACATACTTGGTGCATTTGACAACCAAAAAGGCATTAATCTCCATTCATACAATCCCTCATTTGTCTTAAAAGTGGTTTTCCACTCATCCCCTTCTCTTATCCTTATCTGATGATACCCACTTTTAAGATCTAGTTTTGAAAAATACTTTGCTCCACTCAAGCAATCCATTAAATTTTCAATTCTAGGTAAAGGAAACCCGTACCTGATTGTAATTTTTTTGATGGTTATTGAATCTGTACACATTGTCCAGCCTCCATCTTTCTTTGGACTCAACACTGTTGGTACTGCGCAAGGACTCAAGCTTTCTTTGATCAACCCTTTGTCAAGTAATTCTTGCACCTGCTTCCTAACCTCTTCATTTTCTGTAGGAGTCATTCTATAAGCTGCTTTGTAAGGTAGACTTGCTCCAGGAATCAAATCTATATGTGATCCAGATTTAAACAGGAACGCAACAAATTACAGGTTTAACCATAAAGACAGAGATGCAGTCGAAATAATACTTCATTTCATTAATGTAAAATATTAAAATATGCTTACAAACAAAATTGGAAATAAACTAGCTAGGGCGATGGTCGCTTATCTCTGAGAAGAGATGTGACGGCTACATGCCTTTGAACTTTCTTACAATGAGGCTCAAAGGCCTATTTATTGTTGAGAAATAATGGAAAACCCTTAACATCCCAAAACCTAACCCTAGAAGATGAAACACCAAACTATGGGCCCCGTTTGGGTAAATTGGTACATCAACTTCCTGGGGTCGTAACTTTGGCATACGATCTCCACTTGATGCGCACAATATCTCGTTAGAAAGATATATCTATGAAATACAACTTTGGGAAGAGAAACATCGGTCCGTGGACCCATGTTGCTCCCAGTTTTCCCAAAAAATGTCGTTTAGGGCCTTAAAACGACTCTGGAAGTTCAGGACCTGAAAAACTCCTAAAAATAGTAACCTGGGCTATAATTAAGGAAACTGAAAAGCTAAAAGAAACAATGGTGGGGGTCTAAGTGGACTTGGCAGGTTGCCACCAATATCCACCTAGATCATTCCTCCCCCCTTCGGAAGCAATGGTCCCCATTGCGTTGAGTTCCTCAGTGAGATGAGGAAACCTCTGTTGAACTTGGTTCCTAGTGAGCCACTTGCCTTGGTGAAAGAGTTGGCCTGATTTGACAACTCGATACAATTGGATATTCTACTGGCGAGCATGCTTGATCTGTGTGTCCATGATCCGATCAGTTGCAGCTTGTTCCATGCAATCTGGATTTAACTCTGTGGGTCTGAGCTGTTCTGCAATGTTGGATGTGTGTAGCAATGGTGGAAAGTATGGCCAAAGATGGTCCACATTGAACACTGGGTGCAGGCCAAGGAATGGGGGAATGTTGAGCTCAAATGCATTGTCTCCCATAGCCTTGGTAATGGTGTAAGGACGATATCAGAGTGGTCTGAGTTTTCGATAGGCTCCGATAAGGCGTTCCTTTTGCAAATGCAACTAGACTTTGTCGCCCACCTGAAACTTGTGTGGAACCCGATGTTGATCATGTCGCTGCTTGTACTTGGCATTTGATTTCTCTAGAATGTCATGGACCTGCTGGCGAATATGTTGGATGTGCTCAATGAAGATGTTTGCCTTATCTGTTTTGGACTAGAAATGAACCGAATCTACGTGAGTAGTTGCAAATGGCATGGCCACATCAATGGGACATAGTGGCTGGAATCCCAAGCCCACCTAAAAAGGGTTGTGGCTAGTCGAGCTGTGGAGAGCTCGGTTGTCGCTGTGCTGAATATAAGGGAGGCTCTCATCCCATGTGTGTGGATGCTTTGAGTTGTACATGTGTAGAATGCGTACAATCGTCCTGCTGACAACCTCTGTCTAACCATCAGTTTGAGGATGGAAGGTTGTGGACTTTGTGAGTTTGGTGTCAAGCATCGACTAGAGACTAGACCAAAATGTACTGAGGAACCTACTATCCAAATCTGAGATGATAGACTGTGGGATTACAAAGTGTACCCACACTCATTCAAAGAAGAGTTTAGTAGTGGCTTCTGTTGTGATATTCTTCTTGTAGGCAGCCAGAATGGCCATCTTCGAGAACCTGCCGACAACCACAAAAACATAGTTGTTTCCATGCATAGTGGAAGGAAGGCCTGACATGTAATCCATGGAGATGGATTCCCAAGGTCGACTAGGGGTAGGCAGCGGGGTATAGAGGCCTTGCTTCTTGATGATCGGTTTGGCAATGGTGTAGGTAGTGCATGATCTGATGTACTTCCCGACATCCTGTCAAAGATTCGGCCAATAGAAATACTTCTGCAGTACTGCCACCATTTTCTCGACCCCGAAATGTCCAGTAACCCGACTGTAGTGTGCTTCCCAAATCATCTTGGCACACTCGCTTGAATGAACACAAAGGTCACCTAGGTGGCATAACAGGGCATCCTGGAGGTGAAAATATGGAAGATGCTGACCCTCCAAGAGTGTTTGGTATGTGTGGCCGAATTCTGGGTCACTTTTGTAGAGAAGTGGCCAATCAGAAGTCTCGTGCCCACAAGAGTTGAGCACAATGGTTAATGCCATGATCGGTGGTTGACTAAGTCAATCTGCAACATCATTGGTGCTACCCTTCTTATACTTGATATTCAAATGGAACTGTTGCAGGTATGTGGACCACTTATGATGGCGATCATTCTGCAATTTCCCTTGGGTCTGTATGAACTATAGGGGTCGGTGGTCTGTGTGGATGATCGTTTCCTTCCCCAAAATGTAATGCTTCCATTTTCGGCAGGCCTGTAGAATGGAATATATCTCTTTGTCATAAGTGGGATACTTCCAGACTATGTCTGAAAGTGTCTCACTATGATATGCCACTAGATGTCTGTGTTTAGTGAGGACTGCCCCAATAGCATAGTCAGAGGCATCTATCTCGACCTCAAATGGTCGTTGCAAGTCTGGTAATGTGAGCACTGGTGCCATGCAGAGGCGATCTTTCAACTCTATGAATGCCTTATGTTGAGATTCAGACCAACAGAATTTTGCTTTCACTCCTCCCTTGGTGACTTGACTCAAGGGCCATGTGATATGAGAAAATCCCAACACGAACCTGTGGTAGAAGTTGGAAAGACCTAGAAAGCTGCAGAGCTCTGTTAAAGTGGTTGGAGATGGCCAATCTCAAATGATTTGGATCTTTGATGGATCCACATGTACCCCTTATTGATCAATAATGTATCCCAGATACTAAACCTGAGTCATGCCAAAAGTGTATTTCTCCAAATTGGCACATAACTGTGTTGCCATAATGTTTGGAGAACCTGTTGGATGTGGTGGAGGTGCTCTTCCCAACTCTAGTTGAAGATCAAGATGTCATTCAAGTATACCACTACAAATGAGTTGGTGAATGGCCGCAAGATATCATCCATTAGCCTCATGAAGGTTGCAGGAGCATTCGTCAATCCGAAAGGCATAACCAACCATTCGAAAAGGCCC
>APFE030708754.1:6214-31577 GCA_000404065.3 Pinus taeda
GTTGCTGGTAAAGGTGGACACTTTGAAGAATACTACAGATGCATTGACAAAATCTGTGAGCTCTGAGAAGTTCTCTTGGTGCAGAGAAACAATGGGTGTTTCAGGGCTGGAAAAATTACCAAGCTCTCATGTGGACCCCTGTGGGAAGAAAACAACAAGTGGGAGAATGTTGGGTTGTGTTATATTCTTTCCACGACTAACCTACGTAGTGAACTGGGGGGTTAGAGGGGGGGCGGAGCCCCCCCTTTGTTGTGCCAATTGCACAGCGGGGGGGTCACGGGGGGGCGACAACCCCCCCTGTCTTGGGGTTTTGGGGGGGAAAGTAGCCCCCCTCTATGGGGTCCAGGGCAGCGCCTCGAGAAAAAAATTTGGACCCTATATTAGGTTGGGCGAACATACCTATGGTTTTTTGGTCCATGGTTTTGCATGCGATGGTTTTCAGTACATGGTATTGGATGCTTCTATGTGTATATATATGTATTGTAACGTTGAAAGGAATATAATGAAAAATCAAGCTGGTATTCCCGGTTTTGGGATCCAGGGGAAAATATCTATGTATATGTGTTTTATGTTTTATGCTCTTGCATTGTTTATTTTCAGTGTTTTTGTATGCAGGTAATTTCTGTACAGGGTTAAAACCTACAAAATTGTGCTACAATTAAGGAAACTAAAAGAAACAATGGTGGGGCTCAAAGTGGAATAGTTGTGTGGCCACCAATATCCACCTGGATTATCCCTGCTCCCTTATGAAGAAATTCTCCCCATTGTGTTTAGTGCCTCCATGAGATGGGGAAACTTCTGTTGAACTTGATCCCTAGTGAGCTACTTGCCTTGGTGCAAGAGTTGGCCAACTTTGAAAACCCGATACATTTGGATCCTCTGGTGGAAAGTGTTATTGATCTACATGTCAATGATCTAATCTGTTTTGTCTTGTTCCATATAGTATTGGTTTAGATCTATTAGTGTTAGTTTTCCTACAATGTTTGACGTGTCCAGTAATAGTGGAAAGTATGGTTGAAGGTAGTCCACATTGAACACTTGGTGTAGGCCAATGAATGGGGGAATGTTGAGATTGAAAATGTTGTCACCCACAACATTGGTGATGGTGTAAGGCCCATATCAAAGTAGTCAGATCTTTTGATGGGCTTCGGAGGGGAATTCTTTCTAAAAATAGAACCAAGCTTTGTCACCCACCTTAAACTTATGTGGCACTGGATGTTGATTATGCCACTTCTTGTACATGGAATTGGAGTTCTCCAAGATGTCATGAAATTTTTAGTGGATGTGTTGGATGCATTTAATAAACCTAGTTTCTTTATCATCCTCATACTGTATATGTGTGGATTTTGTCTATGTAATCACATAACATATGGCAACATCAATCAAACACAATGATTAAAATCCTAGACCCACTTGAAAGGGGCTGCAATCATTTGAGCTATGTAGAGCTATTTTATAGCTGTGTTGCACATAGGGTGGGGTCTCATCCCAAGTTCATGGATCCTTAGAGTTGTACATCGGAGGATGTGCACTATCATCCTTTTGATGAACTTTGTCTAGCCATTAGTATGGGGATGGAATGTAGTCGACATGGTGAGCTTGGTGTTTAATACTATCTAGAGGCTCGAACAAAATGTTCTTAGGAAACTGTTATTCCAATATGATATAATGGTCAGCGAGATCCCAAAATGTAACCACACTCATTAAAAGAAGAGTTTGGTAGTGTCCTCTATTGCAATACTCTTCTTACAAGTCGCCAATATAGCCATCTTAGAGAATTTTTCTATGACAACAAATACATAGTCATTAACATGCTTGGTAGAAGGGAGGCCAGGTAGATAGTCCATGGAGATAGATTCCTAGGGCTATCTAGGAGTAGACATAGGAGTGTACAGGCCTTCCTTCTTGATGGTTGGCTTGGCGATGGAACAAGTAGTGAAATATCTAATATATTTTCTAACACCCTGTTAGAGTTTGGGCCAATAAAAATACTTTTGTAGTATAGCCACATTTTTCTCCACGCCAAATTGTCCTACGACCAGACTGTAGTGCTCCTCCCAAATCATCTTGGTACACTTCCTTGAAGGAAAATAAATGTGTCCTAGGTAGCATAATAATGCATATTAGAGGTGAAAATCTGGAACTTTCTTTCCATCCACTAGCATATGGTATGTGGTGGTGAACTCTAGATCATTTTTATACAGTTGCAACCATCTAGATATATCGTGGCCATAAGAGTTGAGAACAGTAGTTAGTGCTGCAACTGGGGGCTGACTGAGGCAATCTCCAATATGATTGGTGTTTCCGTTTTTGTATTTCATGTTCAAATGGAATTGTTGCAAATATTTAGACCACTTCTGATGGCGAGCATTATGTAACTTCCCTTGTGTCTATACAAACTGAAGAGGTTGGTGATCTATGTGGATGATTGTCTGCTTCCCCATAAAGTAAAGCTTCCATTGTTGGAAATCCTACACAATAGAATACATATCTTTATCATAAGTGGGGTACTTCTGAATTGTATCAGAAAGTGTCTCACTATGATACGCCACTGAATCCCCTTGTTGGGTGAGGACTGCACTAATAGCATAGTCGGAGGCGTTTGCCTCAATTTCAAATGGTTGTTGCAAGTCTAGCAATGTGAGTACAGGTGTAGAGCAGAGGCAAAATTCCATCTCCATGAATGCCTTTTGTTGGGACTCAGATCACGAAAATGTTTCTTTCACTATGCTCTTGGTAATGTAACTCAAAGGCTAAGTGATATGGAAGAATCCCAACATGAACCTCCTATACAAATTGGAAAGGACCAAAAATATGCGACGCTCTATTAGAGTGGTCGAGGTTGGCCAATCTTGAATGACTTGGATCTTAACCGGATCCACCTACATGCCTTTCTCATCTATGATGTAACCTAGATATTAGACCCGCCTCATGCAAAAGGTGCATTTCTCCAATTTGGCACATAGTTTGTGTTGTCACATATTCTAAAGGACCTAGCGAATGTGTTGCAAATTCTCTTACCAACTCTTTCTGAAGATGAGGACGTTGTCTAGATAATGAAAAAAACACAAACGATTTGGTGAAACGCTGCAAGATTTCATCTATTAGCTTTGTAAAAGTTGCAATTTAATTTTTCAACCCACAAGGCATGACCAACTGTTCAAAAATATCTTCATTGGATTTGAAGGCAGTCTTCCATACATCCATGGGCTCTATCAGTACCTCGTGATAACCAAAGTTCAAATCGATCTTATTGAAATACTTGACCCACTTGAGCTGGTCCAAAAGGTCATCAATCTATGGGATTGCATACCTATTCCTGAAAATGATTTTGTTTAGTTCCCGAAAATCAATGTAGAGCCTCCAAGTCCTATCCTTCTTATGTACAAGTACAATCGAGCTCCCATAAGGTGAGGAACTAGGTCGTATATGCCCTTTTTATAGAAAATCCTCAATCTGTTGCTTGATCTCTTCATTTTCCAGAATGGAGTTGTGGTATATCAACCAATTGGGTAGAGGTGCTCTGGGAGTTAGATCGATCGAATGCTTGACTTGGTAGTGCAAGGTTACCCCTTTGGGTGAGGAGAGGATGTCTGTGTATTCTTCCATGACCTTATCCACTTGCTTCTACTACATGCAAGAACCCTTTTAGGGGGCCATGGATTTGGTCATGATATTCCCCTTATTTTTAGAGTGAATAAGAAAGTATTGATGATTATGGACTCGTCAACATTCAGGGGATCTCCCCAATATGAAGTCCCAACTAGACCTCACAAAGATTGGAGTAGGAGCCCCAACATCAGGTGGTAATATTATTCCTTGACTATGAAAATGCGCAGAGGGAAGTATGATAACTTTGGGTGATATCAAGTGTGTGACCCTGCATAGAGTCAAGTGTGATGCATGAACATTCCAACAAATGAAGGGAAAACGAAGTGCACCCCTTGGAAGCCTATAATAGTATACAACTTAAAAGAAACACACGAACAAAATGACATCACAAGCTAAGATGTGGAATAGTCCACAAGTTAAAGTGATGAGTTAATATAACAACATGCATTCAAAAAGATTCATACAAATGTAAATGAAATAGTTCATAAGCATAAGCGTAGGTTAAATAACATACATTGAAAATACACCAAGAATAGTCCTACTATATTTACAACATATGCATGAAATTGTGATGGTTCTAATTTTATTATTATGAGTGAAAGTTCCATTCATACATACATCATTGACGACCACTAGCCCCAATAGTGGAACACGAAAATCAAGAACATTTTCTCCTCCAAAGAAGTATACTCCCTCTACGCTACATAGAAGCTATTGTAGTGGCTACAACAACCCTCCAAGTACTGCTTCAGAGGAGTGATCATAAGTTGTATGACCATCTTTTCACCCCAGTGTACAAGTTGATATTCGAATAGGATCCACACTGTATGTCAAAATAAGTGATAAAGGCATTGTTAGGCATTGCATATTGGTATGCCTCACTGGATGGCATGTTCATCTGAGTGTTCAGTGCAGAGAAGCCTCCGCATGTTCTGCCAAATTTTTCTTTGGATGTGCTTGTCTTGCAAGAAGTAGTGTATCATATCTCAACAGGATTAATAGCTAGGCTACAGCGGAAGAAGGCACCTTGGCCCACTCTTCCATTGCAGATTGGGTTACATGATATCCAGAGCATCAAGCAAGTGGATGTCGAAGCTGAACAGATGAAGAAGTACACGTCTGACCTCCAAAGCTTCAACCCGTATGACCCACATTTCATTGTGAAGGATCACTACAAGAGAGTTCAGTTCAATTGGATCCATGGGGCATGTCATTGGGACGAGGAGGACTCATGGAGGTATTTCTTCAATTCCTCTAGACCCAATGAATAGATTGGTTTTGTCGTAGAGTGGTTAGCACAGCAGTGTGAAGCAGCATCATGGACAACACCAACAATAGCAAAAGTAGAAGAAACAGCAGAGCCAAGCATACCTACGCATGACAAAGGGAAGTAAAAGATTGTTGACTGCATGGAGGAGGAAAAAAGACGCAAGTTTTGAGAAGATCCACTTGTAGAACAAGAAAATATGGCTATTCAACAGAAGAGGCATCAACGTGACAAGCGAAACACACGAAGGTAGAGGGATAAGAAGAGAATGGAAGAAGCAGAGAAGGAGTTGCATGAGCTAAGGATGAAACTTCGAAAAGAACAAGAGTTGCGCCAACATGAGAAGGAGGCACAACAACAACAGATTCAGTAGGGGGTGCATCACATGTAGATAGACGAAGCAACACCCATACAAGTACTTGATTCTTCTGAACATTTGGCATCAGGCGAACAGGGTGAACCCTCGCAGGGGCAAGACTTTTCTCATGAGATAGAAAAAGCTCTAGAAAAGTTGGATGCAAACATGGAGTAGCAGGAGTTGGAACAGGACACTAACCTCATGCCTCACCAAAGATAGGTCGACTCACCTACTTCGATGCATCCAGATGATGAGCAAGTCTCGGATGACCAAGGAATCACTGAGATCCTTGGTGGTCAACCGGAAGTAGAGATGCACAACATCTCCTTTGATGAATCTCATCACAGATTTATGCAGTCTTAGAGAGTACCAACTTTGGAAGACCAAACACCCCCTGCATAATTTGAATAGCAAGTGATCATGACTGATGTGCACAAGCATCCAGCTGCAATGGTCAATGCAACTAGAGTGTATGTCAAAGCAACTAGCTCAAGTGTTCATTTTGTCATAGTTGAGAATGAGCGAATGGCGAAGGAACTATAGGTGGCCAAGCAAGGAGGAGACTTGGTGACAATGTCCACCCAAGCTGAACTGAAGAAGGCAATACTAGATGAAGTGTTGTCCTTACACACAGTTATGTGAGCATTGTACTCCAAGTTTGGTAACATGCATCAAGCAGTCGTTCATCTCCACAGATGGCAGTAGCGATGTGCAAGAAGAGTACGAATCTTGAATAACATACATAATATCATTGATAACATGCAAGCATGGATGAGGAAGTACAAGGGATCCTGGCCTCACTTGCCAAATATAATGAAGGCCAATGCAATCGAGTTGCAAGCACATATTCGAAGTCAGATCCAGAACTATGAAGACCTACTGCAACTCATCACTAGCATATAGGCTTCCCATGCACGAGTATTCAAAAGCACGGAGGTTATAGTGAACACTCATGTGATCCCATCACTTTGGAACCTCACTCAGGCGAAGACCAAGTAGCAGGTCCAATAGGAGCTTGACTCATACTTTGACGAGCTGATGCAAACTGCCACCAGCCCAGACTTCCCTGTTAGTGTAGACATCATGCGTAAGTACGTTGCTTGTCTGACCACACTAAAGACAATGATGCACATTCTCACAGACAAGTTGGACAGAGGAGCCCGAGTAGTGTACTCATATTCTATGGAGACAAGGTTCAGGTTTCAAATGGATGTCACAGAAGAACACACAAACACTCTCAAGGACTACCAATCTTGGCATCAATATGTCACTATTAATCAGCATGAGGATGTCAAGTAGATGGACTTCTATGGTTGTGTAAGTCTGAATGATGTCTAGTTTGGCTTGTCTAAGCCATTGTTCACATGGGTACATGTGCATTATAATGTTGAGTCATGTCCAAAGTAAGTCAAGTGTCAAGAGTGGATGTAACAGTCATAGAGTAGGTGAAGGTCATGGGGGTAGTTGAATGGTCATAAAGGGGAATGTCAAGGATCACCCCACCCTTTTCTATAAATAGTCCCTCATAACTCATTGTATAGGCTTTTGGTCAGCCAAGCTTCTACTACAACTATTTTGAAAAAGGCTTGGACAATATTGTAATGCGCCTTGGCTTCTCCACTGCATGGAGCTAGGATATCTCTTTGGAGGAGAAGGTGGATGTGGCTGTAACATTCCACCGTTGGGCTAGCAAGTTTATATGGATGTATTGTATGATTGTGACTTACACTTCTTTATATAATAAGAGCCAACACATTTTCATGCATATGTTGTTATTGTAGTTGGACTGCTTCGATTGCTTTAATCATATGTGTTGTTTAACTTACGTACTTGTGTATGAACTGATTCACATGAAATTATATGAATCTTGTTGTTAATGTGTTGCATGTGTTGTTAATGTTGTCACCATCCATGTCAACCTCTCTGTCGAACATTAGATAGACTTTTCACATGAACCTTGTTATAACAACCATCACACTCATCTCGGACTGGTCCGTGAGTGTTGTATGTGTTATCTTACCTTGTATGATGTGACTGTCACATACAAGTGGACTACTCTGCTAGAAGTTATGCATTTCTTTTGTGTTGCGTGTTCCTAGACGAGTTGGGACTAATCCCTTTCAACCTAGAACTCACCTTCACCTCCTTCCCCCTTCAAAGTGTTGGAACCTCTCATACACCTTCCTTAACTCATTGCGTCAGTCACACCCTTGTTGCTGACAGAGTTATTCTAGTTTCCTCTATGTGACACCTTGGTCAAGGCATTACCTTACAACCCACTACTGGGACTCCTACACAAAACGATTTGAGGTCTAATTGGGACTTCTTACCAGGAAGATCCCCTTGACATGTTGGCGAGTCTAGCACCATCCACATTTCTGGTGCTAGAAGGAGGGCTTGATGACAAGAAGTGTCCTCTCATCCAGTTTTGAACCTTTGCATATCTTTCATGGAGTCTTGCATTCTTCTTCCCCTTAGGTGTTTTTTGGATCGTGAATATATCTGCATCTGGGGGAAGCTTTTCAATCCCTTGTCCACTCTAAGTATGATGGTGAAGGCGAAGTGGCCTGGCCTGAGCACTTACATAATTTTCTTTCCATGATTTATGAGGAAGATGAGTTTACTGACTAACAAGTTGGTTTGTTGTTTGCATTCACACTTCTCGAATCTCCATTTCGTTGGGTACTCAACCTACCAGCTGATACAATGCACTCATTTGAGCACTTTTGTGATCTTATCAAAGACATGTTCTATCATTTTGATCTAGAACATCTTGATTTGAAATAGTTATAGCAACAGAAGACTCCACATGGATCCGTTATTGATCTTTGGTGGTGCTTCCATGACTTGTAGTTTCAAGCTCCGAGGAGCCAAATGGAGTTCGCTTATCTTTGGGACTGGTTCAGGTATTGTCTTAATAAATCTTCCCATCCCAAGGGAAAGCTTGATGTCAAGCCTCGCTCAACCTTCTTCGTTCATGGAACTACGCAATCCCATGTGGGATCAAGCACTATCTCAATGAACTGTTTGCCTCCCTCTCATTCAACAGTTCCACCATCACCTTGTGATGTTAAGGATCATGTTCACACATGTGTTCACACTTCACACCCTCCCAACATCACTCCACACAATTTTCACACAGATTTGGTTGTGAGTCCTTCAAATTCCCATATGCATTCTTTTCTTCGACCTCCGTCTTCGCACACAGGTGTTCCTCCGAATGATTTTGTCTCGTGTTCATCCATTTCGGACTCTTCACTTGCTTTGAACAAGGAAAAACCCACTGACGGAGTTGGTGTTTCACAACCAACATGCAATGTCATTCATGAAGAGTATGAGTGGGAGCTTGAACATCAACACTTGATGAAGGATGACTCCCTTCTATCTGAGCCCCCTCTATTCCTTCCTAGCTTATCTGGTGAACCTACCATCCATGATTTGGCATGTGTATCTTCATCCATAGATGCACCCATTGTTGATCAATCGTGGGACTCACTAGATGTTAGTCCATAATTCGACAACAGAGAGGATAAGTTATTCATTGAAGATGCACTTGATCCTTCATCTATATTTTATGGAAACATAGAGGATGAGTTCATTCACTTTTCATCTACCCCTCTATTTGATTCATTTGATCATGAGGATGCCGAAGAATTCATTGATTTTTTTTATCATGGCGATCGTGATCCATTTGCTTTCAATTTTGATCACGATCATGAATATATCGCAGTTGATCTTTCGAAGCCACCAATTTAGGATGATCTACCTGATGATGAATTTGAGACACCCAATACTGTCGAAGCACTTCGGTCCGATCTAATGGTTATGTCAGGCCCTCACTCCCTTGGGGTCAATCTCACTTCTGATCTGTTAGGTAAACTTGACTCAGGATAGAGTCAAAGTTGACCAAGTTAAACAGTGATGGTCTTGGGGCACATGGTATTGTGCACCCATAGTATTCTGCCCATGGTATTATATGTAATGGAGCTTATAAAGGGCTGGAAGGACTTCATTGTAATGTAAGACCTGGAGGTGAGCGGTGAAGGCTCACTTGGTCAGATTGCCCATAACATAAATAATTATTGAGAGGAATAAATATAAAAATAACCAGCAACAACCATAAACACATAAACACAAATTTTTATCCAGGAAAACCCCAAATCCATGGAAAAACCCAACCTAATAAGATCTCATTAGCATTGGCCAAAACCCTAGCCAATCCGACCAAGTGAGCCTTCACCGCTCACCTCCAGGTCTTACATTTTAATGAAGTCCTTCCAGCCTTTTATAAGCTCCATTACATATAATACCATGGGCAGAATACTATGGGTGCACAATACCATGTGCCCCAAAACCATCATTGTTTAACCTGGTCAACTTTGACTCTATCCTGAGTCAAGTTTACCTAACAATTCCCCCCTTAAACTTGACTTGGGATTCCTTGACTAACTCTAGCCAAACCTGCTAAGTGAGACAATCCTACTCACTCTAGCTCTTACCTCCCTTAGAGTTTTTACACGAGGTATTGTTAACCTGACATCCCCCTATCACCTAGGTCTAACCTAGACTTTACCGGTGATCACCGAGGGGTACACATGCCTTACCAGGTCTTACAGTAGTATGCTGATTTACATGCAATAATTTTGACTTCATTAATTTTTTTTTGTTTATTTCTACTGTGATTCTGATCCATCCTCTTTCAATTTGATTTGCTCAAAAACTTCTATCAAATCACTCCAACTACAAGCCCGATGAGAACCTCGTAGATTCCAACATTGGTGGCCTCACGTAGGTAAATATCGCAAATGCATTGCGATCCTTGGCAGTTATGGCACTATCTTCCACACATTCTCCTCGAGGTTCTTCTGCATACGATTGTTGCACCATTATTTTCCAGACCCAGATCTATAAAAAGACTGGCTTGATCTCATCAGGCACTATAAACCCCTGGCATCAAAGAATCCCTTTGAATCCAATATCTGGCTCTGGTACCAGTTGTTAAGAAATTTATATATTACGGAGCAATGGAACACATAAGATATTGTAGAAATATAAACACAGAAAATGCATAAAACAGGAGAGACACAGATATACGTGGTTCACCTAGTTTGGGCTACGTCCACCCCGAATAGCCAGTGCTTCCTTTTTATAATCTAGCAAAATGTAGAGACACAACCTATAGCAGATCTGTTGTAATATCCTCTGCTTTCTCTCACAGTCTCACCTCTATGTTTCTCGCTCGGAGAATACACATATATTACACAGACTCAATACAATGCCCTCATACAAAGAGAGGGATTTCCTTCTAGGAAAAAAACCCTAAACTAAACATACGCTCTACCATCAGATCATCCACCTAATGAATGGCCCATATTGACTAGAAATTACTATACTTTTACAAGGCAATTTTACATCTATTTTTAGCTTCAGGGGCATTGCCCCCAAAACCCCTGCCGGGGGACCGTTGGCCCCCGGACCCCCCAGCCGGGAGGGACGCCCCTCGAACCCCCATAGGGGGGGGAAGTCCCCCCCACACCCCACCACGTGGAGGGGTGTACAAACTTCCTGGGGTATACATTTGGCTAAAACAAAGACCTCTAAATAATCATGCTCCACACTCATGATCACGAAACTGTTCAATCACCCAAGGATCCTCATCACTCATCTGTATGCATTGAAAATCCATCTCACTCACAAATCACATTTCCTCCACTCGAACTGCATGATCCCATTGTTCATGCATTAGAGGAGTCTTACATTGCAAGAACTTATTCGCGATGCAAGTTATCTTTGCTTCTTTCATCAGCTTGCATGTCTCAGTCAAGAGTGTGATTTTGCTTCAAAGTTTCACGTAGTGTCACACAACACCATGATAAGTCCACAAATTGTCCGTCATGAACATGCACTCACATATGTCCCGTGGGCACTTTGAAACACGAAGTGTGGTTGTCTTCGCTGTTATATATTTCTTGTATGCTAGTCCACACGGCTGGGATACTCGCGGACCAAGCCTTCACTTACATGGGTCTACCAATGCGTTGGTGGCTACATTGGAAGTATCATTTCACGTGATCAGGCCCATGCACCGTTAGTATAGGAGTAGGAGTAGTGTTTTCTTGCATGCTTGTTTTCTTACATGCTTTATTTACTTGATTATTTGCTTGCTTTTTTGTTTTCTTGCTTTTCTTTCACTTTTGCTTCTGCTATTGCTTGGCTTCATTATTAGTTCGTTCACTTGTTTTCTTTGTAGGTTAGTTCACATTAAACCAAGTGTGATTCATGAAACGAGCTGGGTAAAGTACAAGAGGGCTTGTACAATTATCACTACTTGGTTATTTTTCATCTTGCCTATATATGATGAACTTGTTACTCTTAGTCCATAACACGTCGAAGGAAAATACGTACTCTTCAAAGTGAACCTTGGTGTAAACACAACACTTGCATGCTAACTAGTGTCACCTTCTCTAGTCGATTGTTTTTGGGTTAACCCTTGTCAGCTCAATCAAGTAGAGTAAGGTGAGGGGGAAACCTTAACAGGCACGTCAGAGATACAATAAACTACTTCTCTACTGGAACAACCTCTTCTGCTATCAATAAGTCGGGATCCATCTTCTACCTCTAAAATGAATAAGTGTTATGCACAGTGAAAAGGAAAAAAAAATGCAAAATGAGAAATGAATAAGGTGAAATAAGAGAAATGCTTCCTACACAGGGAGGTGATGTAAGTAACTCCATCGGGGTACTAACCAAGCTCGCTAGTAGTCTAGC
Source organism: Pinus taeda (assembly GCA_000404065.3). NCBI lineage: Eukaryota > Viridiplantae > Streptophyta > Pinopsida > Pinales > Pinaceae > Pinus > Pinus taeda. The sequence goes on from APFE030708754.1 coordinate 18,220, forward strand.
CATGCTTGTGTTCCTATATGACTCCATGAGGGTACTGTCCAGGCCTACTGGCAGTGGAGCAAAACCAGAGATGAAGTTAAGACTCTGACGACTATATTGATTGTGCACCTATATACCCCTCAACCCCAATAGAAACAGTTGTGTTTCCTTGGCTTGGAATGTGTGTCAATCAACCAAGAGTTTGGTAGATGCTACATCTTACATCAAGCTACTATGAAGCCATGACGAGCTAAGAATTGAACAATACTTCCGAAGGTGTTAGACTCATTTTTCACGAACAAGGTCCATTCACAGAGTTGGAGTTCTACCACTGTGTCACCAAGTGTTGTAGTGGCTACAACCACCCTCCAAAATTTTGCCTTGGCCTGTTTTGGAGCCTCCCCTACCAACCTTACACAACACTTTGTATTGCTTCGTCAGGTACTCAAGCTTCATTGTTTTCCTCACACAAAGGCAGCATGTGGATCGCAATCGATCCATTCCCCTCACATATTGCTTACCCGAACTTGGTCCAGCTGCAGACTAAGCAACTTCCACTTGAAAATTGCACATTTCCGAAAGGCAACTAGCCTTCCCTCTAGGAATTGTGCAATCCTCTCTGGCAGCCTGCTGGGCTCCAGGATTGTGCAATCCTACCAGCCAACCCTCCCCGCAAGATTTGCACAATTTTTCCCAGCAGTGGGTTGTTCACTCCAGGATTTGTGCAAATCTAGGCAGTAGTCAGCCACTTTTGCTAGAAATTGTGAAATCCCCTTGGGTAGTCAACCCAGCTCCAAGCCAAGAATGCACATTTTTCCCAAGCAGTTGAGCACTTGCATGCTTGAATAGTTTGGTTGACAAGTTCCACCTGGGACCAAGGAAACTTGACTTGCATGCATGCATGAATTGATCTTCCTGGAATAGCAAGAGACAACATGCAAAAGGCATCCCATGATTCAGGGAGCTATTTTTAGCAGTCGGGGGTTACATGCAAAGTTTCTTAAAAGTTTCCCTCCAAGTTTCACTTTTTCCTAGATTTGTGCCATGTGCATGAGACCAAACTTATTTATTCAACGCATCATAGCTCATTCATTCACATTGATCTTGGAGCTCTAACATATCATAGCACATCCAAGTCTCTTTGACACATCCAGCTCAGTTATTCATAGATAAGTGGCCTCAACTTGTCCTTTTCAGCATTTCTGTCGCCTTTTGTGTATTCGCTTATGTGAGTGTTGTTTTCTTGATTTATTTGAATGCCTGCTATCATTTATATATATTCTAGCTTGTCCTAGCTCTGTTTCAATTTTCGTTTCTATTTCACTATTGTTGCATGCATGAAAGTATTTTGCACAAACGTTTGCCCAACTGGCAAATGGCCTCACCCACACGCATGTTGATCTATTTGTTGAGTCTTCCATTCATGTTTTGCATGCACTATTTATCGCTTCTGCTATCACTTAGTGTCGCCATGCATTTCATCAAATTACTTGCTTTTAGTTGCCCATCGGCGAGTCGAGCCAACCTTGGCTCGATCTCTACCTTCACCAAGGCTACATTGCGCAATTTGGGGAAGGAAGGCTCACCTTCCTTTCCAGATTTGTGCATTCTAGCCCAACACTGCCCTCCTAGACTATTTTGTGCATTCTTGGAGGACAGTGGCTTCTTGGCCCAGGAAATTGCCCAAAATTGTCCTTGGGCCAACAGTCCTTGCCGGTTGGTATCTCACATTACGCAATACCAGCAGCCAACTGCCCAACTAGACTGCGCATTCCGCAGAACCAACAACTAGTCTAGCCTCCCAGATAGTCTAGACTGCCTTTTGCATAGTCCTGGCAGCTAGTCACTCAGCCTCCTAGTGAAATTTATGTAATCTTACTCATCAGTTTCCCAGGTATGTTTTGTGTCCTTTCTTGGATTTGCTATGTTTTCACTCACATATTTCTTTCCATGCATGCTACTTGTTTACAGATCTTTCAGGAGTTCACATGTGCGGACATGATTCACTGGATCATCTCCCATACAGACCTTGAGATGATGACCTTGAGCAATGTCAGTGGTGCAAATCTTGCAACCTTCTAGGCACGATATTATGATGAGATGTATCGGATGACTGAGCCCATGACTGTCATGATTCCCCCATTCAGATTGCCCAATAGTAGAGGCCACTCCAAAGACATTCTAAAGGATTGGGTAAAGGAGCCAGCTCATTTCAGGATGACCCCCAATTAGATCTATAAGACGAAGATATTGAGGAAGGCATACCAATACTTGGTCATATTCGCATGTCAACTGAGTGGCAAAGTGAGCAATGAGACCTTCCCTCAGAGTTGGGTGGTCGTGCTAGACCAACTGGCTAGAGAAGGAAGACCATGCAACTGGTCCAACACACTGGCTCATCAGCTAAAGGAGCAAGCCACGAAGGCTCGACAGTCAAACGAAGGCATGTATGCAGAGATTTACATGTCCACCTACATTCTAGATGTAGTTTGTGCCCAACATGAGTTCTCGAGCTTAGAGTGGACATGGTCACTGGCAGAGATTGTTGTGAGAACATATTTCAAATTATTGTCCGAGTGCAGCTTCAGAGGAGTGATCATACGGTTGTCTGACCATCTTGTTACCCCAGTGTACAAGTTGATATTCGAACAAGATCCACCCTGCATGTCAGAAGAAGTGATGAAGTCATTGTTAGGCATTGCACATTGGTATGCCTCACCAAACGACACGTTCATCCAAGTGTTCAGTGCAGAGAAGCCTCTGCATGTTCTGCCAAAGTTTGCTTTAGACATGCTTGTCATGTAAGAAGTAGTGTATCATATCTCAATAGGATTAATAGCTAGGCTACAGCGGAAAAATAAGGCACCTTGGACCACTCTTCCATTGCGGATTAAATTATATGAGATCCAAAGCATCAAGCAAGTGGATGTTGAAGCCAAACAGTTGCAGAAGTACCCGTTCAACCTCTGAAACTTCAACCTGTGTGACCCACATTGCATTGTGAAGGATCACTGAATGAGAATTCATTTCAATTGGATCCATGGGGCATGTCATTGGGCTGAGGAGGACTCATGGAGCTATTGCTTCAATTCCTCCAGACCCAATGAATAGGTCATTTTCACCGTAAAGTGGTTAGCACAGAAGCATGAAGCAACATCACCGAGAACACTAGTAGTAGTAGCAGCAGTAGAAACATCAGAGCCAAGCATACCTACACGCGACAAATGGAAGAGAAAGATTGTTGACCGCATGGAGGAGGAACAAATCTACAAGTTTCAAGCATATCCACTTGTAGAAGAAGAAGTTATGGCTATTCAATAGAAGAGGCAGCAGCGTGACAAGCGAATCACGCGAAGGAAAAGGGATAAGAAGAGAATGGAAGAAGCAGAGAAGGAGTTGCATGAGCTGAGGGAGAAACTCCGGAAAGAACAAGAGTTGCACCAACATGAGAAGGAAGTGCAACAGTAGATTCAGTAGGGGGCACATCACATACAGATAGGCGAAGCAAGGCCCATACAAGTAGTTGATTCTTTTGAACAGTTGGCATCAGGTGAACAGGGTGAACCCTCATAGGAGCAAGACTTTGCTCATGAGTTAGAACAAGCTCTTGAAAAGTTAGATGCAAACATGGAGCAGCAGGAGTTGGAAAGGGACACTGACCTCATGCCTCACCAAAGAGAGGTCGGCTCCCCTGCTTCAATGCATCCAGATGATGAGAAATTCTTGAACGACCAAGGAGGCACTAAGATCCTCGGTGGTCAATCGGAAGCAGAGATGGACAACATCTCCTTTGACGAATCTCATCACAGAGTTGTGCAGTCTCAGAGAGTACCGACTTCGGAAGACCAAACATCCCCTGCATAATTTGAATAGCAAGTGATCATGACTAATGTACAAAATGATCTAGCTGCATTGGTCGATGCAACTAGAGTGTATGTCGAAGCCACTAGCTCAAGTGTTTGTTTTCTCATAACTGAGAATGAGCGAATGGCAAAGGAACTACAGGTGGCCAAGCAAGGAGGAGACTTGCTGAAAATTTTCACCTGATCTGAACTGAAGAAGGAAATACTGGATGAAGTGTTGTCCTTGGACACAGTTATGTGAGCATTGCACTCCAAGTTTGGTACCATTTATCAAACAGTCGTTCATCTCCACAGATGATAGCAGCGATGTGCAAGAAGAGTATGCATCTTGAATAACATACATACTGTTGTTGATAACATGTGAGCATGGATGATGAAGTACAAGGAAGCCCCACTTTACTTGCCAAAGATGATGAAGGCCAATGCGGTTGAGCTGCAAGCACGTATTCAGAGTTAGAGCCAGAACTATGAAGACCTATCGCAATTCATCACTAGCATACAGGCTTCCCATGCATGAGTATTCAAAATCATGGAGGTTATAGTGCACACTCATGTGATCCCATCACTTGGGACCCTCATTCAGGTGAAGACCAAGAAGTAGGTCCAGCATGGCCTTGACTCATACTTCGACGAGTTGATGCGCACTGCCACCAGCCTAGACTTGCCTGTTAGTGCAGACATCATGCGCTAGTACGTTGTTGGTCAGGAGACACTAAAGACAATGATGCACATGCTCACAGATGAGCTGGATAGAATATCCCTAGCAGTGTACCGAGATGTTATGGAGGCAAGGTTCAGGTTTCAGATGGATGTCACATCAGAACAAACGGAAACTCTCAAGGACTACCAATCTTGGCATCAATATGTCACTGTTAATTAGCACGAGGATGTAGAGCTTTTGGACTTCCATGGTTTTCTAAGTCCGAATGATGCTTAGCTTGGCTTTTCCAAGCCATTATTCACATGGGTACATGTGCATTGTAATGTTGAGTCATATCAAGTGTAAGTCAAGTGTTAAGAGTGGATGTAACAGTCATAGAGTAGGTGAAGAGTCATGAGGGTAGTTGAATGGTCACAAAGGGGAATGTCAAGGGTCACCCCACCCTTTGCTATAAATAGTCCCTCATAAATCATTGTATAGGCTTTTGGTCATTGAAGCTTCTACTAAGACTATTTTGAAGAAGGCTTGGACAATATTGTAACTCACCTTGGCCTCTCCACTGCATGGAGCTAGTACATCTCTTTAGAGGAGCAGGCAGATGTGGCTATAATGTTCCAATATTGGGCCGAGCAGGTTTACATGGATGTATTATATGATTGTGACTTACACTTCTTTATATAATAAGATCCAACACAATTTCATGCATATTTTGTTATTGTAGTTGGATTGCTCTGGTTGCTTTAATGATATGTGTTTTTTAACTTACGTACTTGTGTGTGAACTGATTCAAATTTAATTATATGAATCTTGTTGTTAATGTGTTTCATGTGTTTTTAATGTTGTCATCATCCGTGTCGACTACTCTGTCGAACATCAGATGAACCTTTCACTTGAACCTTGCTATAACAACCATCACACTCATCTCAGATTGATCCATGAGTTTTGTATGCGTTATCCCACCTTATATGATGTGACTGCCGCATCCAAGTGGACTGCTCCACCGGAAGTTGTGCATGTCCTTTGTGTTGTGTGTTCCTAGCCGAATTGGGACTGATCACTTTCAACCTAGAACTCACCTTCACCTCCTTCCCCCTTCAAAGTGTTGTAACCTCTCATACACCATCCTTGACTCACTGCATCAGTCACACCCTTGCTACTGACAGAGTTATTCTACTTGCCTCTGTGTGACACCACGGTCAAGGCATTACCTTACCACCCACTGCTGGGACTCCTACACCGAATGGTCTGAGGTATAATTGAGACTTCTTACTGCGGAGATCCAATTGACATGTTGGCGGGTCTAGCTCTGTCAACATTTCTGGTGCTAGAAGGAGGGCCTGATGACAAGTAGTGTCCTCTCATCTAGTTTTGAACCTTTGCATATCTTTCATGGAGTCTTGCATTCTTCTTCCCTCAAGGTATTTTCGAATTGTGAAGATGTCTCCATCTCGGGGAAGATTTTCAATCTCTTGTCCACTCGCACATATGATGGTGAGGGCGAAGTGTCCTAGCTTGAGAACTTACATAACTTTCTTTCCATGATTTATGAGGAAGATGAGTTTACTGACGAACACGCTGGTTTGCTACTTGCATTCAAACTTCGTGAATATCCATTCCATTGGGTGCTCATCCTACCAAATGACATCGTGCACTCATTTGAGCACTTTTGTGATCTTATTGAAGACATGTTCTATCATTTTGATCTAGACCATCTTGATCGGAAACTATTACATCAATGAAAGGCTCCACATGAATTCTTTATTGATTTTTGGTAGTGCTTCCATGACTTGCAGTTTCAAGCTCGAGGAGCCATATGAAGTTCACTGATATTTGGGACCGGTTCGAGTATTTTCTCAAGAAATCTGTATGTCCCAAGAGAAAGCTTGATGTCAAGCCTCGCTCAACCTTCTTCGTTGATGGAACTGTGCAATCCCATGTGGGAGTAGGCACTGTCTCAACAAACTGTCCACCTTCCTCTCATTCAACAATTCCACCATTGCCCAGTGATGTTAAGGATCATGTTCGCACATCTATTCACCCTTCACACCCTCCCAACATCACTCACTCAATTTTTACGTAGAGTTGGTTGTGAGTCCTTCGAGTTCCCATATGCATTCTTTTCTTCGACCTCCATCTTCACACTCAGGTGTTCCTCTGGATGATTTTTTTCTTGTGTTCATCCATTCTGGACTCTTCACTTGTTGTCAATGAGGAACAACCCACTAATGGAGTTGGTGTTGCACAACCAACATGCACTATCATTCATGAAGAGTATGAGCGGGATCTTGAACATCAACACTTAGTGAAGGATGACTCCCTTCCGTCTGAGCCCCCTCCGTTCTTTCCTAGCTTCTCTAGTGAACCTACCATCCATGATTTTGCATGTGTGTATTCATCCATAGATGCACCCATTGTTTATCACTTGCAGGACTCGACGAATGTTAGTCCATCATTCGACAACGGAGAGGATAAGTTATTCATTGGAGATCTGATTGATCCTTCATCTTTCTTTTCTGGAAACACAGAGGATGAGTTTGTTCGCTTTTCATCTACCCCTCTGTTTGATTCATCTGATCATGAGGATGTCACAGAATTCATTTATTTTTCTGATCGTGGCAGTCGTGATCCATTTGCTTCCAATTTTGATCACAATCATGAATCTATTGCAGTTGATCTTTCGAAGCCACCGGTTTATGATGATCTACCCAATGATGAAGTTGAGACACTAAAGAATGTCGAGGCACTTTAGGCTGAGCTGACGGTTATGTCATACCCTCGCTCTCTTGGGGTCAGCCTCACTTCCAATCATGAAACTGTTCAATCACCCAAGGATTTGCATCACTTGTCTATATGCATTGAAGATCCATCTCACTCAGAGATCACACTTCCTCCACTCAAACTGCACGATCCCATTGCTCATGCATTGGAGGAGTCTTACATTGCAAGCACTCGTTCGCGACACAATTTGTCTTTGTTTCTTTCGTTTGCTTGCATGTCTTGGTCAAGAGTGTGCTTTTTCTTCAAAGTTGTATGTAGTGACACACAGCACCATGATAATTCCATGGACTGTTCATCATGCACATGCACTCAATTATGTCTCGTGGGCACTTTGAAACATGAAGTGTGGTTGTCTTCATTGTTATATCTTTCTTGTATGTTTGTCTGTACAACTGGGTTACTTGCGACCAATCCTTCACCCACATGGGTCTACCAAAGCACCAGTGGCTGCATTGGAAGTATCACTCCACATGATCAGGCCCATGCACTATTAGTATAGGAGTAGGAGTAGTGTTTTCTTTCAGTTGTTTTCTTGCATGCTTGTTTTCTTACATACTTTGTTTGCTTGATTGTTTGCTTGCTTTGCTTTCACTTTTGCTTCCACTTTTGCTTGGCTTTGTTTTTAGTTCGTTCACTTTTTTTGTTCATAGGTTAGTTCGCATGAAACCAGGTGTGACTCATGAAATGAGCTGGGTAAAGTACAAGAGGGATTGTACAGCTATCGCTACTTTGTTATCTGTCATCTTGCCTCTTTATTATTAACTTGTTACACTTATTCCATGATATGTCGAAGGAAAATACGTACTCTTCAAAGTGAACCTTGGTGTAAACACAACGCTTGCACGCTAACTAGTGTCACCTTCTCTAGTCGATTGTTTTTGGGTTAACCCTTGTCGGCTCAGTGAAGTAGAGTAAGATGAGGGGGAAAACCTTAACAGGCACATCAAAGATACAATAAACTACTTCTCTACTAGAATAATCTCTTCTACTCTCAATAAGTTGGGATCCCTCTTCTTCCTCTGAAATGAATAAGTGCTATGCATAGTGAAAATGAAAAAAAAATATATGAAAAGTCAAAAATGAAAAATGAAAAATGAATAAGGCAAAAGAAGAGAAAGGCTTCCTGCACAGGGAGGTGATGCATGTAACTCCGCTAAGGTACTGACCAGGCTCATTGGTAGCGGAGCCATGCTTGTGTTCCTATGTTACTCCACCAGGGTACTGTTCAGGCCTGTTGTTAGTGGAGCAACACCAAAGATGAAACTAAGATTCTAATGACTATACTTCTTGTGCACCTATATACCCCTCAACCCCAATCAAAACAGCTATGTTGCCTTGGCTTGGAATGTGTGTCAATTGACCAAGAGTCTAGAAGATGCTGCATCTTACATCAAGATAGTGTGAAGCCAAGATGAGCTAAGAAATGAACAATACTTTCGGAGGTGTTAGACTCATTTTTCTCGAACAAGGTCCATTTAGAGAGCTGGAGTTCTACCATTGTGTCGCCAAGTGTTGTAGCAGAATCAAAGTAAGAATGCTTGGATCAATGCAAGATGAGATCCTATAGGTAAGAAGAAAGGCTCCAAATTGAAGCATATGTTAAATTTCGGAGGGTGGTTGTAGCCGCTAACACATTCAACGCACTGGTCGAACTCCAACTCTCTGTATGGACCTTGTCTCATGCAAAATAGGTCTAACTCTTCTAGACTTATTTTTCAGCTCATCGATTATCACATCATCTTCAATTGGCTTGAGTTAAAGGTATAGTCCCTATCATTCTCTTCGTCGGAAGCACACATACCAAGCCAATTTAGACTGAGTTGTTTCTATTGGGGATGAGGAATATATAAATGTAAAAGTAAAATAGATTGTCAGAATCTTGGTTTTCATCTCTAGTGTTTCTCCACTACCACTAGGCCTGGATAGTACCTTGGTGGAGTCACTTCAGGAACACAAGCATTGCTCCGCTACTAACGAGCCTGGATAGTACCCTAAAAGAGTTACTTGCTTCACCTCTCTAAGCAGGAATCCTTTCTCTTCTTTCTCCATTTATTTCATTTTTCATTTTTTTCATTTTATTTATTAAAAGAATTATGCATAGGCACTTATTTATTTCATGGGCTGGACGAGGGATCCAGACTTATTGAAAGAAGAATAGGTTGTCCCTTCATAGAAAAATATTTATATATACCTCTAAAATACTTGTTAAGTTTTTCCTCCTCTCCTTACTCTACTCAACTTAGTTGGCAAGGATTAGTCGAAAATAGAAGACCAATAGGAGTAGGTGGTACTAGGTAAAAGTGAAAGGATCATGATTTCATGATGACTCTCTCTGAAAGGAACATATTTTCCATCAGAGTATCATTGTCTAAAATAAATGCAAGATTCACATAAAGTGAAGGAATAGACAGATAACCAAGCGTTGATAGCAGTACAACTTTCTCTTGAATTTCACCAAGCTTTCCTACAAGACAAACATGGTCTCATCCGAAAGCTAAGCTATAACCGAAAAGAAAACAAATGAAAGGATAGAAGTAGATTGAAACAAAATCAAAGTAAAGAAAATCAAAGGAAACAACAAAGAAAATAAAAACTACTCCTACTCCTAACCTAAATAGAGCACAAGCCAGACACATGTGAAGTGATACTTCTAATGCAACCACCGACACATTGGCTAGCCTATATGGGCGAGGGAATGCATGTCAAGAAATATATATAAGAAAATTAGTAAACAATAAAAAAAGGACAATCCAAACCAAAATGTTCGAAGTTTGAATATATACATAGAAATGTAAAATCGAAAAGCACATGAGAGACATTATGTGATTATATAATGGTGTCTCAACACACTGCCAGTGAAATACATACAAGCACAAACTTTCGAATGGCAAAGATGAGCAAACATAAATAAGGAAGAGAAATTTGATTTTGTGACAGTGCTCGCTACGTACAACTCCTCCAATCACTGAGCGATAGGATCATGTAATACATATGGAGGATGTGACAATTTTAAGGCAAACTGATTTTCAATAGGTGTGATAGAGTGATGAGGAACCTCAAAAGATTCAACACTATTTTGATCAGAAGCGGACCTAACCTCAAGACTGCGAGAACCTGACATAACCATTAACTGGGGCTGAACTGCCTTGACAGCTTGAGGATATTCCAACTCATGAGAAGGTAGATAATCATAGACCGATGCCTAGGAAATATTATTAGTGTGTAAAAATCAGAATCATGACCAAATGAATGAATGAAGAGGTTGTAACAACCATGATCAGAAATTTCAAGATGACAGACAGAGGCATCCTCATGATCTGATGAATCACAAAGAGGGGAAGATGAAAAATGATAAATTTCACCCTCTAATTTTTCAAAAATACGAGATGAGTGATTGGGAAAATCAAGAGTAGAAGATTCATCCTCTCCACATCTGGATGAAAAAATGACATCTTGCATGTTTTGTGAATGATTAGAAGTAGAAACATCATCAGGAACTAAATTTTCACAAATTTCAACAGGAATGATAGAATCATGGAAAATTTTAGGATAATGAATGAGAGGTGTGAAAGGAAGAAAATCATCCTTCATTGCAGATTCTTGTTCATCTATGGGCTCCCACATATAATCATCATGAACGATATCATAATTTGGCTTCTCAATACCAACTCCATCCAACACTTGATCCTCATGAACATCACAAGAGAGATTTGAAACAGGTGAACACAACACATCAAAATCTGGAGGATCAGAAGGACCAAAGGATGGAGAATGAATAGATAACACTTTATCACAACCATCATACTCATAGTCATGTAGGTTTTAACCACGTACAGAAATTACTTGCATACAAATTCTAAAACACAAAAAATAAACAATGCAAGAGCATAACACATATACACAGAGATTTTTCCCTGGATCCAAAAACTGGGACTACCAAATTGATTTTTCATTATGTTCCTTTCAATGTTACAATACATATATATACATGTCGAAGCATCCAATACCATGGATCTAAAACCATCGCGCCCAAAACCATGTGCGAAAACCATGCACAAAACCATAGGTAGGTTCCCCAGACCCCGTAAAGGGGGGCTTTGTCTCCCCTTTAACCCCCCGGTTTACTAGGAAGTCTAGTTGTGGAAAGAATATAACACAACCCAACATTCTCCCACTTATTGTTTTCTTTCCATAGGAGAGATTAGTCATTTATTCAGCCCTGCAATTCCCATTGTTTCTCTACACCAAGAAAACTTCTTAGAGCTCACAGATTTTCTCAATGCATTTGTAGTATTATTTAAAGTGTCCACCTTTACTAGCAACAACTTTTTGTCTTATATCATATCCCTCACGAAGTGATACTGAACATCAATGTGTTTTGTCTTTGAATGGTAAGCAGGGTTCTTTGCCAAGAAAATTACACTTTGGTTGTCACAGTATATCCTTATAGCTCCCTGTACTAACCCCATACTTGAACACAATCTCTGCAACCAAACTGCTTCCTTGCTTGCATGAGTGGTTGCCATGTATTCTGCCTCTATAGTTGATAGTGCCACTACAGATGTTTCTTACTCATCCAACTGACTGCACCTCCAAATAGGTTAAACACATACCCACTTGTAGATCTTCTCTGATCTAGATCTCCAGCCCAATCTGCATCAACAAAGCCATGAATATCCAAAACTCTATCCAATCCTAGTCTTCCTTGGTAGCACAAACCATAATCACTAGTGCCACGGAAATACCTAAAAACCCGCTTCACTGTTGTCCAATGCTCCTTCCCTAGTTTTGACATAAACCTGCTCAATACTCCCACTACATGTGCAATATCTAGTCTAGTACATACCATCACATACATTAGGCTACTGACTGCACTAACATATGGAACACAACACATGTCCTCTTCCTCTTCTTGTGTCTTGGTACATTGCTCAGCAGATAACTTTACACCTACAAGAATAGGAACCTTCACTAGTTTAATATCCTACATATTAAACCTCTGCAGTATTATCTCGACATAATTCCTCTGGTTTAACCAGAGCTTCATCTTTGCCTGATCTCTTTTAATTTCCATGCCCAAAATATAGTTTGCAGCACCAACATCTTTCATGTCAAATTTGGAGGACAACTGGGTCTTCAAATCTTGGATAATTTCTTTGTCATTTCCAACAAGCAACATATCATCCAGATAAAAGACCAGATAAATAACACAGTCACCAATTAATTTAAAATACACACAGTGATATGCTTTTCTTTTGGTGAAGCCAAGTCCCCATATAAATGTATCAAAATTCTAATACCACATCCTTGGTTATTGTTTTAACCCATACAGAGACTTCTTTAACTTGCATACCAGTTCTTTCTTACCCTTCATTGTAAAGTCTACAGGTTGCTTCATGTAGATCTCTTCTTCCATATCCCTGTGAAGAAATGTTGTCTTCACATCCATATATTCTACCTCAAAATCAAAAGCAACAGCAACAAATACAAATAATCTAATAGAAGCTACCTTGGAAACAGGAGAAACAAATATCACCAAAATCAATTCCCGACACTTGGGAATAACCTTTTTCTACCACTTGAACTTTGTATTTCTCCACGTTTCCTTCTTCATTTGTCTTCTTCTTGAACACCCATTTACTACCAGTGGGTTTCTTCCAGCCAGCAACTTCACCAGATCCTAAGCCTCATTTTTGTGCAAAGATGTCATTTCATCAACCATGGCCTTTTTCCAAAGTTTGTCATCCTCTAAATCTACTGCTTCCTTCACAGTTATGGGATCATCATCAGTAATAGATAAAACAAAATTTGAACAGAAAGCAGCTGTACTATACCTTTCTAGTTGCCTTTTTTCTCGAACTGATATTCTCAAAACCGGAGTTTGTGGCTCTTCATCTTCTGATTCCTCTTTTGTTGTAGAGTCTGATTCCTCCTCCTTAAGCTCAAACTCTATCTTCTTAGGCTCCTTTGGTTGGACTTCATGTTTAATAACATCTTTCACCTCTCTGAACACCACATCTCAATTGTACACAACCTTCCTTGTTACTGGGTTCCAAAGCTTATAACCCTTTAAACCA